>NW_019379693.1:76384-102965 GCF_000648655.2 Copidosoma floridanum
CTTGTGTCTGCGTTGTCATGGTCCTTTTATTTACTAGATGCGCGCTACACAATATAAATTTACTGGCAGTAAGTGTACTGTGCCGCAACGCAGAGATTAGCTTGGGAGAGAGAGCTGACAGGTAGGGGGAATTTGCGCCAAAGCGTTAGTTGGACGCAACTTTCCGCCTAAATTTCTGCCTCAAAGCTTTAAAGAAAATTTATAATTTAATACAGCCTTATACTTAAAGCTGTCAGCTGTAGGGATATCGATGCCCTCAACTCTCTCTTTTTTCTTTGTGCATGTGTGTGGTACAATTTCAAATACAGTTATGTATAGTGTACCTTGCACACGTACACTACTGCTCGTCGCTCTACGAGACGCGAGAAGCCAACAGCCGTGTATACCTGTATACCGCCGTATACGCGCTGTGTACTCTACTTGCGCCGTAGATCAGCGTTCGCCGCCTGTGAAAATCCGATTTCACAGGCTAAGCTTGTTGGCAGTCGAAAATAATATTTCATCTCAAAATATTATTTTCTTTCTCGCTCGCACTCGTCAGTACAAATTTTTGAGTGCTGGAAGTCCGCAGCGACTCAAAATTGTCACGTAAACAAAGCCGCTGCTTTGTTTACGCGCGCGACCCATACGAGTCTGTCGGTGTCTCTCACTTATGCTAACTGCTATACTGTAGCTATACTGCTACAGCACCTACTTTACTATTGCTATAGCTACAGCAATAGTATTTGTCGTCTACCTTGTAGACGACGTCGCACGATACCTAACCGTGGGTTATTCGTCGCAAGAACATTAGAAGCAATTAAAAAAGTGATAAATTTTTAAATTTTCAAGGTATCTTTCGCAAGGTTGAATTTTTTAAAATCATCCATTATAGTTTGAACTGCTAACTATGTAATTTAATTTCGTATATTATTATCGGTAACCACTTTAATTCAATTTTATACTGGATGATTTTAAAAAATGTATTCATCCATTACACTTTAAGCTTTTAATTTACAAACTTTCATTTGTGTGTAGCAAAATTTGAGTTCAACGTTTTCAAAATGGGTGTTTGATTAATTATTTATAAAAAAAAATTCAGTTGAGTGCCACTCTTATAATTTCTAATTATAAGATTCGACAGTTGAATTCCAAAAATAAAAGACAATTGACTTTTTAAATCTTTTAAATTAAAAAAGTGATAATAAATACATTAAAAAATGACTAATTACTATCGGTGATTTACGTAAATGTTACTACAGGTGCAATGATGATCTGAACCACGTAATTTTTTGTGTAAATAATATGTCTTAGTATTCACTAATACAAAGACTTAAAAAATAATACATTTTTCGACCTATTTTCTTCTTTCTATTTACCAGCATAATATTTAGTACGATAAGTTGTGATGACGAAATGATAACATGTGTAGCGTCTCGATAAAACACGCTAAATAAATTATAAACAGCGCGAGACGAAAAACGAAACGCGAGGGATAATAATAAAGAAAAAATATTGGCCCAGTTGAATTACTCTTATCTCCGAATGACAAAGGAATTGAAAAATCAAGCTAAAAGTAATACGTTCGCAGAACAATGGCGGTGATTCCCATTAAATTGCGCATCCACGAGTAATTTGCGTCCTAAATAAAAAAAAAGGAGAGAAAAAAAATCACGTCACCACTGGAGAGCGCTGATAATAAAATTCGCTAGCAACGGAAGGCCAATTCTGCATCCAGTACTCTTAAAATTATATATGCATGGAGCAGCATCGAAACGGCCGCTTTTTTCCACGGCTGCATGTTAACGATAGGTTGGTGTAAGTGCCCACGCGTGCACGGAATGATAACCGATAGAGCGCCGATGCCTTCACAATGAGGGATCAATCGCATTTTTTTTCAGCTCACAAAAGCACGATGAACGTGGGGCATTTACCTGGATAATTTAAATTTATCATAATGACGTGTCAGCGATGTTTAAATAAAAAGTTGGTCACATGGATGATTTATTGTCATCGTAAAGGCATTCAGAGATGAGTGTATACCTCCTTACTATCTAAAAGAAAGCCTCACCTGTAGATGGGAAATCTCAATTAGTTTTAAGTAGTCACTCTAAGGTTATGTAGGTAATTCCAAGATTAATGGAACTGAATTGCTAAATAAAAAAAAAAAAGTAATAATAATAATAATAAATAAATGATTGATAAAGTTATGTGATATTCATAAATTTGTTCTTCAATTAATTTTAAACAGCAAAAATAGATGATGGTGCATGCATTCGAGCCTTTTTCAAACGTTTATAACGTTGTGTAAATTCGAAGGCCTTCAGATCGAAAGGAGAGGGTTAGGACGGAAAAATGGCATTGTTACGTCTAAAACAGAGCATAACCATTAACAATCAACCCAATAACCCATTACTCGTTTCTGAACCCCAGATACCGCTCGACCGCCGTTGAGTGCGCCTGTTTCTTCCCACTCTACTCCCTTTGAAAGAGAGCCTCTTGGCCCTCGCATCAGAGACAATGGAAAGACAGAGATACCCGTGCACATGAGAGCTAATATCTCCTCCTTCATCACTTGTTAATAACGCACGACCTCTGCACACCCTTTTCACATTATAGAGCAGCGCCACTTCATTCCCCGCTTGTAGCTGTGGTTAGCTCGATGTCAAAGGGATGTGTAACACGTGCAACGCAATATTACGCATGCAGTTCGTGGAAGCTGTGCCTCGCATACGCAAATCCAAGGGGGTTACTTCAACTAGGTTCACCAAGTATAAAAGTGGGGAGTTTTTTTTTATTATTTTCATCATTTAAATGCTTAAAACGGGCTAAAACAACTAGTTGTCAACGCGCAGTAGATAATTACGTGAATGCATAAAATTATACTCATCAGGTGCAAACTTGTACACAGTGTTACAACGAAAAGTGAGTTTGTACACTTTGGCGACTGCGGGGGTTTTTTTCTCAATGCGGCAAGTGCACGTGAAAATAAAACAATATATGTCGAGGCTGTTTCGTAAGCGGTGGTATACTGAATAAAAATTGGAAGGGCCGAGCTGGGATTCGATATCGAATTTTAATTATAACCACGCGTGGTGGTGTGTGTATTGATGAGGTCGAGCGAAGTCGGATGCACTTGTTTGGTGCTCAACTGTGAACGAATTTCATTTGTTTGTTTTTCGTTCAGCTAAACTTTTACTTGATTAAAGCTCAACTTTGTGGAAGTTTCAGCTTTATTTGGATAAACAAAATTCATCGCGTGGCATTTCAAATGATGGTTACGTCAGTTAATCAGGTAATGTGAGTGGTATAAATATATTTGGTGATGGTTTCGTTAGTTATTAATTTGGGCTTAAAGGTATTTCATGAAACATAGATGGAAAATGTTATACTTACTAAGTTTTATTTAACATGGTTATACAAAACCCACTAAGATTTTTTTTACGAGATTATCATTAAATACCTTATGATTCCTCCTTTTTCTTTACTTCTATTTATTAGCACCAAGTATGAATTTAACGCTTGTAGCAAAATTATACTTGTGCCGTATATAGTATGTACACTGTGCGTATTTAGTAATCATCTCTTAAAAAAATCTTAGTGGGTCTTGTATTACCATGTAAAACAAAACTTGGTAAGTATTACATTTTCTATCTACGTTTAATTTAATAATAAATTATCATGAAGAAATTGACACCAAAATCATTAAGTTTGTCAAAGGTATTTCACTTATTTTTTCTCAGATTTAGTCTTGAATTTCCGTGACACTGCATTAAAATTTTGTTTCGTGAAATTCATACAAAGTTGGTACTTCGTGTTCGTACCCACACCAATATACGCTTTTACATGGAGTAGTAATGTAAATAAATTTTCGTAGCTTTTATCGATTGATACTATACTTCATAAATTTATAACAAACAATTTTCAATCGAAGCAAAAACTGTTTTAAATACTAAATTTAATAGGCCTACTTCTGAGTTTCTTTGCGCAATCGTAATTATAGTTACTACAGTCTAAACTCATGATAAAGCTGGGACAAAAAAGTTACATGAATTTTTACTGTAAAGGCAACGGTAGAGTTGTGATCGAAAAGTCTTCACAATGACTTTTATCATGACCTCCCGGTAATTTTTTTGAAACCGAAAAATTCATCTCAGCTCGAAATACTGTTTCCCGTGGAGCTACGGTAATTTTATCCCTAATTGAGGAAAAATATTACGCAGACGTCGATAATGAGTCGATAAATCTTTCATTGTTTACATACTCATTTTCGCTGTACTCAATTTTGATTTTAAGTATGAGCCAGATGCTAGATGAAAAATATTAATGAAAACGATACTCAAAAAACCAGATTATTCTCTATATTATCACGTCAATAATTTGTAAGAATATTTATTTTCATTAACAAGTAACGTAACGCAAAGTCACCTCAAAAATTAAGTCATAGATGTATCATAAGTTAATCCGAAAGGCATCTAAAAGGCTCTGCAAAAGGCGCAGAAAAATGCGGCAGTGTGGGCTCGGCCACATCAATTTCTAAATGATCGACGAAAGAGCTTTTCCTAGCGCGCACAGGAAGTTGGAGGTGTATAAATTACATACCACAAGAGCCGAACGCTCGCGTCTAATTTTTCATTCTATTTCGGTTTGAATTATTGCCGTCGGTGCAACGGTTAAAATGTATATACAATGACTCTGACGTTTTATTAAATTGCGCAACGCACACACATCCGATAATTACTCGCGTAAGGATTTCTCGTGAGAATCAAAAAATTCAAACGTGCGATTTTTTTTAATGGCAAAGAAATAACGTTCAAAAAAAAAAAATATCAAGAAAACAGTATAATGTGACTTGATATTATTTTCTACATTGCAAGAACTTTTCAGACAACGAAGAAGATTAGAAGCTTCGTCTCGATAAATGTATTGCCATAAGCACATCACCCAAAAAATTATAAAACTAACATTCCGATACTTAGTCTTAAAGTGTCTATTTCTTCCGACAAGCTATTTCTACCAAATAAAAAGGAATATTCGGATGAGTGGCTTAGCGACGTTTTGCCAAGCTTCTCAATGAATGAACACCTTGCTCTGGTGACATGTGCCATCAGGTACGAAAACTGCTACTTTTTATAAAATGTGTAAGCAATAATATTAAAGATAAATTTGTTTTGTAAAGGAAATTTGTCGTTACCTTTTTACTTTTATTTTTTATTTTTCATGGGTAATAACTATTCTTGTAACAATTAACAAATAATCTTTCATATGTACTTCAACTTATAAACTTACGTATAAGGCTGCAGTCACATGGAGCGCAATAGAGCGAACAGGATAGGAATTTCTCCATAAGCAGCTGTGTTAAGTCTATTGGGCTGCAGGATAGACCTATTGCGCGGCGCAATAGACTTAACACAGCTGCTTATGGGGACAATTCCATCCTGCACGCTCTATTGTGCTCCATGTGACTGCAGCTTAATATGTAGCATAAAATTTTCACTTCCATCCGTGTAATAATATATTTCACCAACACTTAGACGTTATAATTAGCTCAAAACTAAGCTTAAGTCCAGAATATACAAGTTCTTAATACATGTTAAGAGATGAAAAAGAAAATGCGTTTGCTGCAGCTTCACAGCTAGGTAACATTTGCATTTGTGTGATGATATCCATATAAATTTCTCGAAACCCCTTTTATTAGTTCCTCTTTAACTTTGTTTCGATATTGATTTGTTGTTGACGTTGTTGTACTTGAAAAAAGCTACCACTGTAAAATACTCCAGGTAAAAACACACTAAAAACATCCACAGGTGGATCCATCAAAATCATGTAGGCTACATGACCCATTTTCTGGCCACACACAATAAATAATTGTCGATAACCACTAAACGGTCCAAAGCTGGATTTCTCCGCGTACATTATGTAATTGGAGGAAAAAAATGCATCTGCGTTTTAGACCGTCACCTTTAACGGAGATCGGGGCTTTGATGGGCTTTCGGAGCCCTGCCCTGTTCTCCTTACATTAAAGAACGAGGAGCGGATAACCCTTGAGCCAAAGAAGAGGCTCTTGCCGTAGTTTTTCAAACCAACTTTTTATTCGACAAGAAAACGTGGGATCTTGGAAAAAGTACCGTATACACCCAACATCTCGTTCTCAATCATGAAATTTCAATTATTGTCTTTATTTTACTCAAATAATACGTATATATATGCATACATGTAATGTACGATCAGAAATAATACACTACGTACGTAATACACAATCAGGAAGTCACGCGTGCGTGTTTTACAAAGTGTCGTGTGCGTCGTACAACTTTTACATGCTCAACTGACAGGCCACAACGAAAAGCCAATCCATAGGTACATGTGTATCAGCAAAACGAAAACTATATGGTGTGCACATCCATCCATACGTACGACGACGGAATAGGCAATGATACAACTTTCTTATTCGTAAGCCGTTAACGTTTACATTCACCGCGTGTGTGGGTATAATACGTGCATACGTCAAAATCCGATGTCCCGATGAATCGAACAACGATTACACACCACATCGCACACCCATCGATCCTTTGACCCGTGCCTGCATCGCAAGTACATCTATATACGGATACAAATGTGTGTGTATATGCCTATGCATGTGTATACGACCTATAATCGAGTTATCCAATTGCTCTGCAACTCTGCATTTAAGCGCGCACACGTACACTCGATCACCAGAAGCAGCAGCGGCATCAGCAAGCAACTTGGCGAACAGTGGGCAGGGATATAATCTATGGGCGTAATACACTTGTTACGCTATGTATTGGGTACTGGATGCCGAGATGAAGTGACTCTGGACACATAGTCAGGCAACACGTTGTCATAGCGCTCGGACGTACGTGTAGTCGCTCACCTGGCCTTGGGAAGTTGTGATTATGACCCACCGGACTATCACCGTTTAATCAGTTCGCAGGGAATGGGAACTGGGAGGGAAACAGGACCTTTGGAAAATCGATGTCGGAATGGTGATGCGTGGGTGTACAGTGTTAGGTCCCGCTGCAACTTTGATCGAAACGGCTTTGGGTAACTGGGTTATTATCATTGTAATCATCATCGTCTTTGCTGATACGCAAAATCGTTCCGTCGCCCAGCGGAACTCGGGAAGTGGGTTAATTTGATTTTGGACATTGTATCGTTATATCGGCTTGAGGAAAGGGATGGAGGGGTGAAAAATGATGAGCTTGTACGGTGTGAATTGTATATATCTTAACCTCGTTTCGGATGGTGTCAATGGCACGCTATTTTCGTAACTTTTTCTTGTATTTAACGAGTGACCATTCAGGACAGTCTGGACGCAAACGAAGTTTTTTACCTATCGTGTCTTTTTTACTGTAAATAAGTTGAGTCGATTATTTATTCAATTGCAAAAGTTATAATTCACGTCACCAATACTTATATGTCTGATATCTGATAGCATAGTTTTTACTGTTCTATTCAGTTCGACAAATTAAAAAAAAAAAATAATAATAAATTGGGAATGACAACAAGTACGCAAAGAAAACAACGCTTACATACACACTTCTCAATAAATGTTGTTATTATTTTTTTGCGTTATTCGAGTTGGAGAGTGGTTTATCGAAATCGAATTAGCTACTATGGATTTTTTTAACCTTGGCAAACCTCGAGATTAGAGCTGTTTCAAGGGTCTCTGTGGCAGCTTTCTTTCTGTTAAATCTCATATGGGGGTGATTTTACTCTTTTTGGGAATTACCGCTGCCGGATATTTATAGTACGATGAATTCCAGATCCATTTGGAAGTAATACACAATTTCAGCATACGACATTCATTGAAATTATGTTCCGGTAAGATAAACTATTTTTCTTAGTTTTCCATGTTCATTAAGTTTTGGGATAGTTTAAACGTGTTTCATCGGACACAGTGTGTTTTTTAATCACTGTAACGAAATTCGGATAATAAAAGCTTTATTAGCAGTAGTTGCTACTTTGGTGCCAGTTTTTCATACTTGGGGGTAGGTTTTACACACCTTGTTAGGGGCTGTATTGTAAATCTGCTTATAAAGTATCTGCTGTTCAACATAAATTAAATAAATATTCCGCAAAAAAAATTTTCGCAGTTCAATTTAAGAAGATGGATCACCTACTCACACTTTATTTTAAGAGCATTTTAGCTCTACGTAATAATTTTGAGGATTGTACGATTTTTTCTTAACCTTAGACTTGGATTAAGAGACCAAAAATACATCAAGATAAGTGGGTATAGTTCTCTAATCTATACATTTTTCTTGTAGGGCTGTGTAATTCAAAGCTGGGTCAGATGGTATAAGCATATGATTCCAGTTTGGCGATACTGAGTTCCAGTACTAGTCACTTTATCTCATTAAATGAGAAAACTGAAGGAGTCAAAATAGTATGATCAGTATAGATATAAGATAAAAAAACTTCAGCTGAACTCTTGAATTAACCCCGAAGATAGAAAAATTAACTTGAATATTCTTAAAAACAGTCTATTAGATCAAATATTAAAGGCATAGACTTTTGTTGTGATGGATAATCCGTTACTTTAAATGCTATAAATAAAAAATTACTTTAGCAAATCAAATATCGTGTTTTCTATTCGATACGCTCACTCCTCAGTACTTGAGGTAATAACATCGTACGTGGACTAACCTACCAGGTTTTCATAAAAATTTATTCTGGCGATTCAAGTATACATATAATCACTACAAAATTTCAAACCTTAGGGTGTTATCGACATTTCTTACGACACTATGACATTATCAGACATTTCTATAGCCTAAACTGATCTTGGTGTCGATCAACTCGTAAATATGTGTTGTTACTCAGACGGAAATGGTACATGAAACAATTCATTGATCCTGTCAGATGGATTATGATAAAGTACGTAATTAATTTTTTCTCATGCAAATAAGAACTGACAAAAATAGAAAACGTTTAAGTTATACATGTTAAGAAAATTCCGAGCCAAATATTTTTTCACAAAATCTCCAAAAAGGACTCGTTATACCAGACAGTGTCCAAACTTAAACGATCAAAAATGAATAAGAACTTGCCACGGTAGAAAAAAAAAAAAAAAAAAGTAACATCTTCCCGAGCGAACGCAATAACAGCAGAGATGCTCGTGTGAATATGGGTCAGCTTGACCCTTCCTCATCCCCTTGATTCTTTGCCCGCACTACTCTGCAATGCAACGAGCAATAACATTCGTCGGGTGGGCAAGTCTCGCAAAACGTCCACCCTAAATCTTGCGTGCGCGCAATAGAGGAGGAAGGTATACTTATACATGCCTACAAGAAAACCAGTCGCGTTATCTTTTCCTCGAGGTCGGCAGACTTCTTCCAGTAGCGGGAAAAATAAGCGTAACGCGAAAGTTGGCTCATTAGCCTGGCCGCTCGCTGAATTCATCGGACCCGCAAAAATTTTCTTACTCGAACTCAGATGTACGTGTATGCACTGTTTGGTACAAAAAGGGGCGATCGATATGATGTTCTTGGTCACCCCGAGGGCAAATAACATTAGCATCAAACGCCAATGGAAACGGATGACGATGTGTCTCCGGCGCGCGTACAGCGCTCCGATGGACCGACCAATTTCTATGGAGGGTACTTTACAACCGCGTCCCGTTGACGCAAAAATTATTCAATAAGCCGGCTTTTACGACGCACGCGGCCGGCTAAATCATAAAAGATACGCCGAAGAATAGTACCAGGTTTTTTCGAGGCTCCATACCATCTTCTTCACTGAGAAAAAAAAATACTAAAAATCATAGAGAAATTCCAGCAAAAAAGAACTTTGTTCTTAAATTACCGTTTTGCACGCAATAAGTCGAATACTAGCTGGTAAAAAAGGAAAAAGTTGTTACTTTCAATAGTAAAGATTATTGTTTTAGAAACAAAGATCATAGTTTAAATAGTAATTACTATGCTGGAACAGTAGATCTCAAAAGGAGTTTGACGGTTGATAAAATTTTACTTTCCCGCATAGAAGTTATTACTGTTCTGACCATAACTTTAACTTTCCCTTTTTTACCAACTTGAAGCTGATTTACTGTGCAGAATAGTAATTTTCGCTGGAATTTCTCTATGATTTTTATTATTATTTTTCTCTCAGTACTGAATGACTTAAGTTTATTTCACAACTCTTTTTATCGTCCCACGATGAAATATTTGTCCATTAAAATGAAACAAAAAACGTTCAACAGCAGAGTGACTAAAGACACGAGTCAAAGGGTCTTACGAATCATACCCCACTCTCTCCCCCCCCCCACGAACCTACATATAATTTTCTAATGTCGCGTAAATATTTGCATGGCCACCCTCGAGTTCCTCTCATTATCCAGAAGCAGGTACCTGCGCGCCATTTACGTGCACACGTAAGAGTGTATTCGTGGGCTCATCGCCGCGAGGCAAATCCGACCTCGACACCACACGTGTACAAGCGCATAATATACGCACACACGTGGATTATAACAGAGTCCTCGGCTTGATAACAGGCTGGGTATACTCTCGAGTGCGGCCTCGAAGCGTATATATATATGAACCGCGTTTATTTTTCTTCCTTTGTAACTTTTCTTTTTTTCGGGGCAGGGGGTTGTTCTGAAAGCAGCTTTTTGCTCGGTAAATTAGTTGGATCCTTTTTTTTTTGTCTTGCCACAACTTTGTCGAGTGACTTTCCTGTGAGAGGACGGGGTTTGCTCGCGCGCACGCTACGGGGGTGATTACAGTAATATGGGCACTGATCGCGGCGGCTCATACTTGGAAGCATGAATAAGTAGGCTTATACCAATAAGCAGCTATACATATGTGTTTGATTGCTAAGTGTATATAAACTCACAGACTCGGACGTCAGGATTTTTGGTAATTTTCCAATCGATGGATGATAAACACTCACCTGGAACACAAAAAAGAAATACGAATCGTTAGAACAATACCAAAAGGTACATGAAATTAATCATCCTTAAACTATAAATTACAGACATTTTTTCACAACTATATGAATTTTTAAGGTAAAACGATGTTATCTCCACGTTGTGTGCTATTGGGGACGTGACACGTACAAGGCTGCAAACTCCCTGCAGTTGCCCCAAAGTTCGTAAGTAGTTAACACACGTGTCTAGTACTGGGGAGGTTTCCAGTTAAAATTCCACGGAGACTGCTCTACAGTGCCTACTCAGGGCCAACTAGTATGACATGTATAACGCGTTCAACTGACAGTTGTCATCGTCCCATTTTCCCCAACATTCTTATTATGGGTATTTCAAGCGTTAACGTCAAACTTCGCGGTGCTCAGACGTCCCGCTACAACTACTCAATCAGACACACCTATACGCGCGTAATGAGTTTTGTTGCTTGGCTAGCAGATGGGGAAGGACCTAATTATCGTTTGATCTTTGTGGGCGGCACACATTTTCGTGCACCTGTATTATCCCCCTTTTATCAAAGGTATGAGAGATGAAATCGTCGATTAAGGTGGTGGTGAGATTCAGAGATTTTCCAAAACAATGGACGAGGTAGCCTTTCTAACTATTAATTATTTAAATTGCTGCACACTGTTACCCTTAATTTGTTGTGTAATAAAAATGCAATCAAGTTTTGAAAGTACATTGGAAGCAGTTTCATTCGTTAAGCAGAAAATTCAAACATTCGATTCCCATTGGCTGATGATCACATAACCTCTCTCTCATTTGCTGCAAGCTACCAGTAGCGTTTGCCTTCCACCTGGAGGGCGAGGGTTCGATCCCCACTCTATGCACTCGCGGCACCTCTGTGGGGTTATTTCTCTGTGGGGACAAATCTCTCTCATTGGTAAATTTTAAACTTCCCGCTCAACAAACGAATCATTTTGAATTATCGCATTAAATGTCACCAACGAAACTGTACAGTTTCGAAACTGCTACCGTATTTAATTTCATTCGGAACCAGCGATGAATAGCCCACGCGTCAACAACGGAGCTTTCGAGTTCGCGTCTTTCATCTGAGGTGACGCGCATCGAACTTTTTCAATAAAACAGACGGCCCACATCTCGGGGAGACGAACACACGCGCGCCGAACGCGAGAAAGTACTCTCGACACCTTCTTTTCTTCGGCTGCCCGTCACCTTTTCCTTTTTTTTTTTTTTTTTTTTTCATCCTACTTGCGCTCTTTCTTCGCGAGGAGCCTTTCTCTCGAAGCACAGGGGCAAGACGAGAGTCGGTGAACCGGTCGTTGGTTTACGAGCGACACGACTTGGGCGTGCATTGTTCTCATCTTACGTCCACGCATTACCACCACGACCATTACCAGCAGGTACGGATGCTTCTACAGAGACACTGGCTCCAGTGTGATTATCGTCGAAGCGAACGAAGCTAGTTGCTAGATTTTTTTGGAATGAAATGAGTTTTCTTTTTTTATTCTTCGTTAATGTCAGCTATTCAGATAGCGCAGTACACGCGTTTTTGTGATTCAAAGGTGAAAAATACGTATCCCCCGATGTCCTGTTTATGTTAATCGTACTGCAAGTAAAGACGGAAATTGAATTGAAAAATATACTGAAGTGTGCTTTTGTTTTATGAAAAGAATTGATTCATCGATACTTGGCTGTTTTGCGTCAACGGCTGGATGACTGACTGTTAATTATATTCTTATTATTGTATCCTCCTGTATTTTACACTTGTGCAATCAAGGGAGTTGTGAGGAAAATATTAGTTGTCCATTTTTGGTGGCTCATGCGTTATAGACCTCACATATATAGTATATTGCATTGTCTGCTGACCTAAAGTGGTACAAAATTACCACTCGACTGGATATCAGCGAGTGGTATAACAGACAAAGAAAAAATTCAAGTGAAATAAAAACTCGTAAAAATATACAAATCCACGTATCAAAATATGGTCAGAATATACATGTATACATTTGAATATTTATCTCAGTAAGTTAGTATAAAAAATACATATTGTGTGTGATTGTAACAAACATATAGAAATTTTTTAGTGTTTGTTTGAAAGAACTTAAATACATAATTTCTGCCATTTACCCACAATTCCAATATTACTTTATCAATACTATTTGCTACAAATAAAAGTTTTTCGTTTTGATTAATCCCATTATTGATCGTGATTTTTTATAGATAAGATAATCTTGCAGCACAGTTTTGCGGTTGAAATATAGTTATACAGTAAAACGCCTGACTAAACCAGAAAACACGATCTCCACATCAACTATACCACAAAATAGCCAATTAGGATATAAACGCGAGAAATTTTTTGTTTTTTTTTGTTTTTGAGGAAAAAGAATAAAAACATTCCGTGCAGCAACTGCAACATAACACTGTACGCTATAGCCCCAGCTCAGGCTCTCCGCAAAACTTCCAATTTCCTCATGCGGAAGTGAGCCGCATCAAATGGAAGCACGCCAGCTGTACACAAAGTTCGCTCGCTTGCGCGAATAATAATTGCTCGCGCCGGCAACGTAGGGCCATTAACGCCTCGCTCGACCATGCATATAAACACCCATACGCATACACGTACGTGCACGCTTGGAAAAACCGCACCGGGCAACCCCAGGCTCGTTTTTCTCCTCGGAAAAATTGCAGCCGGAGAGCACCGTTGCTCCGTGCCCGTTTGCATAGGTGCATATGTGCGAACACGTCAATGGGCCTCGAAACCTCACGGGAAGGAACTCTAAAAACGTGTACCCGCACATGCAGATCCGACTGAGAGGAAAGAACGAGCAATTTGCGGTACGAAAGTACGTGAGTAAAAAATTTTGTTTTCGTTGTTCACTGTAAGCATACCCCTTTGGAACGGTTTTTTTTTTTTTTTTCATAATTTAAAATAAAACGGTAAGTTTTTGAATTTTGTCGTTACATAGTGTGCCAATTTTTAATTCATCTTTGGCATTCTGAAGCAGTTTAATTAATAAAGATTTAATAGTGGGTGGTACGTACATCCAAGGTGTAGAAACATGACTGGAAATTGTGGCTCTGCTTCTAGTGCAGGTGTAAATGTACCCCTCTTTAAAACATACGTGTAATTTAAAAGGTTTTAATACGTCTGATACGTTGGACATTAATTATTAGAGGCTACACGTTTTATTATTTTCTCCATGTGATATTTTAGTTTGCTTCTCTCTGTAAGTAATGAAAATAGCGAAGTTAACGTGTTAAAAATAAATATATTTCCGGTCTCAACTTTCATCAGTTCATCCAGCTTTTTAGCGAAAAAAATAATTTTAACTAATAAAAACACTATTTTCAATTCAATGACCAACCAGTCAGTTTTAAATTTAGCCTCTAGTAGCATTTCAACAATACTTTAACACTCTTCACTGAGAGCTTCGTGCAGAATTTTGTTAATATCTTGACAAAAATTCTTGCCAGTACAATAAACGTAACTCATGTCAAGGAAGCGATCGACGACCTCCTCGTGACGCAGATCTAAGGCAATACTAAGCTCAAGTAGTTGTGGTTTGTCCAAATAACCGTAATAAGTCATTACCAACGCCAAACTGTCAAGTTTTCGTTCATCGACTCCTGTCATTTTCGAAAACATCAAATTAATGAAATCTATATCGTGTCGTTTTGTAGCCAAAAGAAACGCTACTTCATTTATACAGTCACGTGCATGCAAATATTTTATGTGCACCAAGTTGTCTTCTGACTAATTGATTTTCCAGCAGACGTATACACCTTTTTCGAGATGGGGCAATCATACATTTTCAAAGTGTTGAAGATAAGTTGTAAGTTAATGATTGTAATTTACTATTGAACAATCGGTATGATAGAAATAAACTGCGATGCTCTTAATACCGATGTGCAATAGTGTTCCACCATGAAAATTTTTCACATTAAGCTCCACCCCCTTTTTAAGTAGAGCTATGACCTGTTTTTCATCCCCGTATCTGGCAGCTCAATGCAGATCCGAGCCACCCATCTCATCATCGACATCAAAGCCACGCAATGCTTCAAAGAGGAAGCACGGGTGGGAGCCCATGTTCTTGCGATTCTTTACGTGCATAGTACAGCGGAGCTTTGGACGAGAAGTTACTTATACTTAAAAATCGTATTTTCAACAATTACTGGAAAATACCAATCATCTGCCAAAATGATCTACAACCGTTGTAGAGAAAAAAAAAAAGAAGTTGAAAATCGGTTGATGTAGACATCCTACCCGATTGCGTGAGATGTGAAAGTATGGAAATAACTATTGTAGATTTGCTGAGTAGGGATAAAATAGTAGATGTATGGACTGGTTGTAACTCATAACCCCTGTAAGTAAGTACTCCTTTAAAAACCAATTTATTTTTTGAAACTGCTTAAACAAAATCGGTGGATCGCTTCTAACATAACGATAGAACTATTTCTATGAATTTCAATATGCTCGGTCAAACATCAGCTAAAGAAACAGCGTTTATCACGCAAAATTTTCATCCGTCCATCAGAGTGCTGGACCAATAAAATGACTCGACCGACTCTGATCCATAGATGAGAGTGACCATAGCATTGTCACATTGACGAACTACCGCAAATATGAACAGAGAAACATTTCCAGCCAAAAAATTTTTCTCTACTGAAAGAAAATGATTCACTCTGTGGAGCGCTAATAAATCCAGAAACTACTTTTATTATTTCTAACACATAATAATACTTAATTTAATATGTTTTTATTATATACACAATTTTTTAGATTTTAGCTGTACCGTTTTAATATGGCCTTTGGAACAATGAAACAGTGCGACAATCGTAAAAATGAGGGACAGGATTATTTCTTATAAATTAGATTACATCTTTGTACGATGTTTTCGAAAAAAGTAATATGTGGATGTACTAGTACTCGAGGGATTTGTAATATACCTTTTTAGAAATTATACAGTTATTTGATTCTCTTGGAAGAAAAATATATGTTATAGGTTTATATCTCTGGTTTACGAACTCAAGACACTTCGATCATACAGAACTAAAGTGATGCAGTACTAAAATCAGTTGGGAGTTTTTCCACTGTTTTTATGTTTTTTTATTACAATTAATCACGATAGTAAATGTCAGCTCGTTAGCTTCATCTAGAATTTCATCAACCACTGGTATATGCTGGTGTCTTCCACCTTACTGGAACATTGCTGCTCTGTCTTGATTTAGAGCGGATGTATGGATTTTAAAAGACAATTAAAATTAACTCTACAAGATCAAGGAATTTTATTGGAAAGTTTTTTCTAATATGATATTTCACTGATTATTTTTTCAACTGATGAAATTTTTTTAATCATCTTACAGTTGAGCTACCACAGTACAATGGCCCGAATTCAACTACACATAGAATTACATAAACATAACCATAAATGTGCAAATTTGCAGTTTTGGAATTATTCGTAATATGAATTGCAAAAAGCAATCTACTTCAATGAAGAAATGTCGTTCAACGATCTATGAAAGATGTAGTATTAAGAACTAAGTTGCATTAGTATTAGTACTTCCTGATGTGTAAGAAAACAAATCAAGCTCAAATGATCAAGTTTGCTTGAGTATTCAAAGAGAAAAATGAAAATTACGATGTCAGGTGAGTGATACAAGTTGTAGAATGCAAGTTCTCATTTTTCTCCGTGTAAATTTCTCAACAATCTATCAAAATTTAGACTTAATTTATTTTTTGAAATATAAAAAACGATCGCCAAATTTTCCTCTAGAAAAAAAGGAAGCCATATATTCCATGAACAATTTTAACAAGTTTAAAGTCAAAACGACATTGTTGGTTTGGCAGGAACCTCAGAAACTATGCTTAGAAAGCGCTAAGATAGAAAATATTGCAACCAATACCCTGTTGACTCATAAATTATAATTGGAAGTAAGACCCAAGTCAACAAAGAATCACATGGAACATCCCTCTTTTAGCACTTCTTAGAGAACACACAAACACCTTGACGTATAATTCATGTGAAAAAGATCGGGAAAAACCTTCGAGACAGGAGCAACGACCCTAGGGTGAGGGGTATAAGCACTTACTTTTCATTACTCGCTCGCTCTTACGTGAAATAATAAAGGATACAAAGAAAACAAAAGGTAGCTTCTCGAGAGATCAAACTTTAAAACCCTGGGACCCCACGCGAGCTGACTAATCACGATCTCGCTCCATTACACAAACCATACACGCGCAGGAGCACATAATAATACAGCAAGCGAGACTTCCACGAGATAAAAGCTCAAAGGGAATTTGAATTTAATTAAAATTGCGTAATGAAGCAGAGGAAATGCGAGACCGCATCCCCCCTTGCCCACATTTTCTCTCGGGTGCATGTTCCTTCTTTATTCCCCTGTTCTCGTTCGAGCTGCACTGCATGTAACCATATCAATCTCAACTTACTAAAGATGCACGGCTGCGTTTTGTGTAAAGGGAAGAAGACAAGAGAAGGAAGTCACTTGTCGTTATTATGGTCTTGAAAAAACCACGCTCCTCCATCACAGTGATTTAGACTTTATTATGTAAATCCTCCTCTCTCTTGTCCTCGTAGACGTGACGACTGGGATTAAAGTCGGGACCTTTCCTTTTTCTTTTCGCTCGTGTTTCTTAATGACCGCAAACTTATTTTTCTTGTTTCTTTTCTGCTTTGAGCTCAAAAGACTGTCAAGGGTCAGGAGAAAAGAGAACGAGGACGAGTTACGTGCAGGAAAACCACGAGTCTTCTGATTTACGAAGTGTACGTGTCTTGTTTGGACGGAAAGTTCATTCCAGCATTGTCACATTGCACAATAGAAATGTTATTTCCAATTGAGTATTATTTTTA
Organism: Copidosoma floridanum; assembly: GCF_000648655.2. The sequence goes on from NW_019379693.1 coordinate 94,133, forward strand.
TATTCAATGATCAATGAAGACAATAAAATGTCCATTGGTCGGTTTAAATAACAATAACCGTCTTTTGGAAGTATGTGAATATTGGAGGATAATAAAGGGTGTTTGGTAAGAATTTTTATTCGAGCAATCAAAGTACTTCAGTTTTTAACGATAAAAAAAAACTAGATTCAACAATACATGATAAAAAGATTACTTTCTGATGGTATGTAGTAAAAAGTATGAGCCCAACTTTGTAATCATTTAGATTAGCATGATGTCGGAATATGGACCTGTTAAACTTTGAATTAAAATAAAATTAACAGGGTCATGCTCTACGCCCATCACGTGTTATTCTTCCATCATTATTACCGAATCTATCACTGTAAAATCCAAGTGTGTTAAAGTACACGTTTAAAGTGTGTTATAAAAATTTTGGTTTTTTATAAAAGGCATTATAATAGTCTTGATAAACGTTTTAAGAACAACCAAATAGTTTTTTCTCTCCATAGCTTTTTTACATTGATGTTTCCCATTCAAATGGATCCAATTTAATAGAACTAGTTAACCACTTGGTGCATCAAAGATTTAATTGTTCTTACAATTCTTACCATGACATCACGATGTATTTTATACTAAACAAAAATTGTAACTATACTCGTTAAACGTGTATTTCGATACGCTTGGATTTACAGTGATATGAGGTAAAGAAAGCTATTTAAATGTAAAGTCCATGTACTCCAGAAATTTTGAAATAACAGGTGGTAATGTACTATTTCCTATACATGATAAAGATCAAATTTGATGATTTTTAAAGACGCCCTACCTCTTATACCTCTCACGATTCTTCCACATTTCACACTCCACCGTTCATGTTACTATTACTACAACGTATTACAAATGGCTTGAAAACAAGGGAAAATCTGTCCTAGAACCAAGTAAAAGTATTTTTCTGCATTAAAGTTCATGAGACTAGGCGGAATTTCACTGCAACATCACTCCCTAGCTCTTTCTCTTTCACACGAACGCCAAAGTAACGCACAATACAAAGTGGCAGCGGTATCAAAGGATGCAGCGGCTCCTCCTTTGTTCTCATTTGCCAACGGCTAAAACATCACCATCATCAATCCAACACGTGTGGGTGAACTTTCTAAAATCCTAATGCAGTCCTTTGCACACAAATATAGACTCCGTACGCCGTAGAGGGTCCGTTAAACGTGCGAAGGAATTCAAAAGAAAGAGCCAGCTGCAAACTTACATAGGCATCGCAAGCGAATTGGGTTAAGCGCTCGAGTGAGAGGTCCGCGTGTAATATGAGCACACTATGCACACACGACTATTATTGCTCTCCCTTGAAATTACACGTTTGCTCGTTTAATACACGGCTCGAAATGCTTGTAGGCGTGCGCGAGAGTGTTTCTCTTTTTTTTCCTTTTTAGAAAATTTGTTGAACAACGCTGGTGCTTTGGAACGCTTTGGAATTAAAGTTACATTAGAACATAAGGGTGTAATGGAATTAGGCAAAATATTAGCTCGAGACTATATATGATACACTAATTTCGGTACTCTAAGATCTATGGTTTGGACAAGTGTATGTGAAATTTGTGACTTTGAGCATTAATTTATTATAATTTTCTTATATAGATGAAGAGCTGCTTTAATGAAGCATTAACTTGATTAATATCAAAGATAGTGTTCAGTAATTGATTTAGTTGTTGATTTTTTTTTTCTATTATAGTCCACTTTTTTTTTTATCGTAGAGTATTTGTTTTTTTTCTTTTCTTTTTTTTTTCATTTAAATTAGTTTCTCAATTGTGTTTTTAGCTCCCATTTTTATTCATAACTTTGCCTTGTTTTACAGTTAACATATATATTCTTGGTTCTCTTTCTTTCAACCTCCACACTTCTTACGCAGTAACGTTTATGTGTCCGTATATTGTTCTTATTGGATCTTCATGTTTCAATAAGTTTTGTAAATTATTTTATAAAATTCTTATTCCAGTGATTATGTCTTTCATACCATTGTTCTATTGTTCTATTGCCTTTTATTTATAAATATATATGAGATATTTCGCAAAAAACATACCGTGTCATGTACTATGAAGAAAAAATTTTAACACGGATTTTATTGAGGGTAACACCCTATTTCCGTAATTTACGCAATAAAATTATATCCATACATATTATTTATGCAGATATAATTTTGACATTTGAATCGCGGAAAAAGGTGGTCACCCTCATTAAAACCCTTGTTTCCACAAAAAAGTGTAACAACTTATTTTTAGTATACTTATATTTGTTATATTATAAAATTTGTTTTGTATTTATGTATAAAACAAATTTAAAACCTAGTATGAGGGTGATCTGAGTTGGTAACATAGTATATGTATGTAAGTACGTCATCAAGTTTTTCGACTAACTAAAGTAATTATGATCCAAATGGGCTGAAACTTTGTTCGTGACTTTGAGTTAGATGTCTAAGCTGATAGTTTACATTTGGAAAAGTTTCATCAACAGGAAAAATTTTGACAACATTTTCAGTGTAGCGCTCTAAGACACAAAAACCAGTTTTTCAGCGATAACTTTTTTTACATACATTTTACACGTTTACGTTTCAAGGCAGAGTTGTAGATCTCGTTGAAATATAACTTTTTTGTGTTATACACTTTGCTCTAAATCATATTGTAGACACTTTTTAAAGTATAATATGTACAAAAACAGCTAAAAAAACGTTTTTTAACTGTTACATAAATAAATTCAAATTCTACAAAAAAGTGTTACGTACAAAAGTTGTACATCTCTTTAAAATGAAACTTTATTTTATAGTGAGTTTAAAAAACTAATGTGCCGTCTAAATGATTTAACAGTCGAAAATAGTTTCAAAATAGCCAAAAAATCGTTTCACACCACCTACTTTTTTAACAGCACATTTTTAGACGAAATGTTTCAAACGAAAATAATGGATCTTCTAAAAATACACTTTTTTGTTTTGACCAATTTCATCTATCCTGTTGTTATAAAGACACTTCATATCGAAGAACGTTTTTCAATGGCTACAAAGCGTTTGTTAATTTAAATTCAAAGTTAGCACATTAATTTTAAGACTCAGTTGGATATGATAACAGAATAATATTAAAATTGAATTTTGTTATTCAAATAACACTTTTTGCTCTGGCACATTGTAGACTTTTAGCTGCTTGTTTGATACATGAGTGTTAAACCTTTCAAAAAAACTCTAAACTTTTGATTAACTTTAACCACTTATATATACGACATTATAAAAAAAAATTCGTTCATGATAAAAAAATTTATTACTTCTGGGGTCAAGGGACTCTGACAACAGTGTGTTCCAGCTGTGCTTACTATGCCAAATTCCATCCTTCCTTTTTCACGGACGTAATACACGAGCTCCTGTGAAATTCCTGATGCTCGTACTCGTACGTAATATGACGTACATACATGTACAAATTAATGCACGTGTGTACAGGTTAGGAGGGGGGGGGGGGGTTAATGACTGCTCGACTCGAGCGCGCGCCGTTCTTGCCCCGTTAGATCGTTCATCTCTCTCTCTTGTACGAAAATCGTTGGTTTGATGTGAGATGAGGAGTATACACTATACACGCACTTCGGTTTGGCTGTATTAGGCTGTAAGCACGTTCTTAGGCGAATCGTTGGAAAATGCGTTGTTAATCGTAGATGCGTATACACCGTAGAATGCATGTAACCATAAGTATGTGTATGGTATTCTGATGACTTGAGAATCTGTGAGTACACGTATCCCTTATACCTGTTTGAATCTGCATCAAGGCAGTGTACTTGGAAATGTACGTTGCATTATCGACTCTTTGACTATTCGATCTAATGATATTGATGTAAAATATTTATACAATACTATTTTATCACTCTTACAACGCTGAAACACATAAAAAGTGTTTAAAAAAATATAATGCGAGCATGTATCAGAAAGAGAGAAAAGGAAATCTCGCTGTTCTTGATGAATCGATTGTACGCTCTTGTAGGACGGTGTAGGGTTGTGGTAATTAGCGCAGCCGTTATTCTTGAGGGGCCATTATGAAGATGGGGTAATTTGTCTGGAAATCCCTTAATCGTGCCTCGGCAATTATCGAACTGCTGAAGAGAGTTTGAAGGTAGTTTGCATGTATATATATCTGTACACGTGTGTCTTAAAATTAAGATGGAAATCGAAGGATTAATGGTTCTTGCGCTGATTTGATGGATAATGAATGGAATGTGACGTAACGTGCTTAACTACTGGCTCGTGGTCGAATGCGCAATTGGATTATTCGATTACGTCGTACAGTAACATCGATACGCATGTACTGACAGCGACTCATTACCATTTGGAACCAAATCTTGGCATCTTTTGCATGGTCGTTGAAATTTTTACTGCCTGTGTACAACGCGTGGATGCTTTTCTTGATCTTCGTCTTATCTTAGTCTTTTTACGGAAAGCCATAATATATTTCTTCAAATTATTGATAACTGCACCTAATCAATAAATATTTTTATGCTAATATGATAACTGTAAATCATTGGTAAGAACCTTAAAACATATTTTCACCCCATCCCTTGAAAACTGACCACATGGTAACTCTAAGTCAATCAATTGAAAAGACTTAATCATATTGTTCCAAAAGAAAAACCACAAAAATACGTACTTCATTGAAAGTTCCAAATTCACCAGAGAATACAAATCCAGTAAATCTCCTCATTACATGAAACAGCACTTCAACAGTAATCTCGTGGAAACACGATACAAAACATAACTGGCTTACAAAGTTAGCCAACTTAGCAAACGTCACGGATGGACCTTTGGAGATGTGATAAATTTTGCTAGCTCGCTTTCACGCTCTGCGTAACATCTGAAATTCGCAAGCGCAGGTGCTGGAAATTTCCGTTCGTTAAAATTTAATTAAGAAAAACTTTTATCTCCAGCATTCAAATACATGACCTGTTAACAATAGTTCTTTGCTATCTGTCATGACTAAAGAACATTCCAAGAATAATCCGATACTCAAATACTAACAAATCATAGGTAACATACAAAGAAAAGGTGATGCATAATAAGACCGTGACAATGTTAATGTTTTCAATTTTTTCCACATCACTACCACCGTTAGCCTAAATATCAAACTGGCTTGATGTTGTGAGGTCCTTATGCAGATAGAAGTACAGAAAACTAATGTTCGAAATAAATCACGAAAAAATAAATAATTCAAAGTAATTGCATATCACGCATATAGTATATACAAGCTGTGGCTATAATTTGTGTCACTGTTGCCTTAGAATTCAATTGTAATAAGCTTCATAAAAAATAAGTACGTGAAGCGTAACAGAAAGCCAAAACGAGTGAACTTTGAAATCGATTTTTTCATCCGTTATAGGTTGAGTGATACAACTTACTCAGCCATGCACCGTACCCTCAAACTTCAAGATGAAAATAATTGATTATTTCGTCAAAGGGGAAAAAAGGGGGAAGAATTTTAGTGTCATTCCCCGTAACTTTGGCTTCTTCCAACGTAGCAATTTGAAAAATCCCCGAGTCCGGTTAATAACGGAGAAACATCCAGAAAGACCCCCCCCTCCCCCTCCTGTACCAATCACGAGTACTGCGCAGAAAGTTATACACAGTGAGCCAAGAACTTTGCGAACGCAAATTACTAAATTATACACATAAAGCAAACCAAAGTTGAGAGCGCAACTCCGGTGCGTCCGCACAAGCGTTGCGGAGAAGGGTATAAACGGGCGGGTCGTTACGGCTTCGCGAGGAGAATTTTTGAAATTGCCTTTGTTTGGGAAGGCTCGCGTTTTTCAAGGGTATGGCACTCTAAAAGTACTTTGTTTGGTTTTCTCGATTCTAGAAGTTTGACACACACGCACTCACATAATTCCGTTTGTCGTTGATTGGGTAATACTTTTGAATCAAGGAATTATTGGTACCTGTCTTGATACCTGTCGATCATTTCATGCATATTGTACGTTATAGGTTGGGAAGTGTAATGGATGTCTTATTGGAGTGGTAGTCAATAATACAAGTAAACATTTTAGATGATTGAAGGATGTTAGCTACCTTCATCAGGCGTCTCAGTAAAATGTGACTCAGCGAACAGCCACCGAAGCGTAGCGCATCTTCAATCATCTAAAATGTTTACTTGTATTATTGACTACCACTCCAATATTGTACATACAAGTGACTGTTACATTATCATGTAATTGACGTCGTTAAGAAGGCTAACCCTTACGAAGTACGAAACGATCTTTAATTTAAGACAGGTACAGAAAAATGGAAAGCACTTTTTATTACTTGCAAAAAATTGAAACCTTCAAAAAAGGCACTCTCTTTATTATCTTGACTTTAGAAATTTAATTATTATGAAGAATACGTAGGGTATGACGATAAAATTATATAAATAATAATAAAACACACTGATTGTCTAAAAAAATTTGCTAAGCTCATAAAATTTTAACAAAAGTTTTATGATAACTTAATCCATAGATTACAATGATATTTTTGATTTTTTTATGTTTTTGTGTCAGGAATGAATATCCTCAACTAACAAAAGCATGTAACGAATTCCCGGAAACGCAAAAACATTTTTGTATAGGTTACAGATATTAAACTGAAATTGTAAAATTATCTACACTTTTCAAGATGATTCGGGAGGTAACAAACCTCAATTACATCGCTTTGTTTCTCCACAATATGTCATATTATACTTCAATAATGGAAAAAAATACATAAAGAAAAATTTCAGATGACAGGCATATAACAAAATTTATTGCTTGCCCAAAATTTCTTTGTTTTCTCTCGATGGGATGTATACGATTTTTTTATCAATCCTACACGCAAAGATTTGCGTCTCTTTCTACCTACGCATGCAATTACTGTGAATTATCAACCATAGAATATCAGTCTCACACCTTACTAATTATTATGTCATGGAATTGTCGCTTACGTAAGTTTTTATAAAGTTTATTAGTCTAATGTGCATTATTTTAATACGTTTACACTTAGATATTCCGTTTAATTTATATAGTTTTCATATCTGCGAGTGTTACAGTAATTTTTGTAACAAAAATCAGACATAAAGTTTCTCATATACGTTGACCTTGATTATGTTTTTGGCTACACACTAATGAAATTCTCAACGTTTCATGGTAAGATTGTCTATATTTTTTATGTGCATTACTCATGTAAATTAATTATTGGGTCTAGCTAAAATCGTTCATTGCATTTTTGTATCTTGAAAAGGGAAGTTCACTACACTCCCGCAACATTGAGATTTCGTAAATAAATTACCAGCTAGAAAGGACCCAGTGTGATCACTGGTTTTATTCACTCACCAACCTTATATCCTTCATTGATGAATTTTGCTCAAATCGATAATTGGGCGGTCTTGAATTGAGTGAATTTTCGTAAAAATCATTTTTTGTGCAAACAAATTACAGTAGCCTCAACCCATTCAATATCAAAATAAAGTAGTCCTTTAAATCGTATGACTGATTTCGATTCCCCTTGAACTTTTAAATAAATTATAATATAAAGTGAAGAGAAACCTTTTTCCGTTTGCAGTTAAAAAATAAATTAAAATAGATAAGATTTGTTGTTAGAACAAAAGATGGGATGTATTGTATGCAACCATCGAACGCTCCAAGATGCACCGACCAGAAGCAGCAGTGCAAGTGAGATATGAAAAGCCCAAGCGAGGCATCAGAAAAAACTTTTGTTCGAGAGAACCAAAAGCCCAACAACCCCGTTGCGAAAAACAAAAGAAGAACCCATGAAGGTCTTGATTCGAAATTCCGCGCCAACAGCGGTGCACACTTGCACAGCGCTCCGAGCGCTCATGACCCCGTTAACACTCGAGCGCACGTCCACTCTCTCCCACACATCCAACCCGGACACGCGGTCACCGGTCAAGGGCTGCTACATACATGTGTATATAATATATCCTCATTCATAAAATATTCGCACGGTACACGCGCACGATCGGCGCCAGCGTCCCGTGAAGCGTCGACGCAATCACGTGCCTGTACAGCACAATACGAGAGTGTGTACTACTAATGTCACGTTAGCTTTTGTTCCCGATTAGTGTTCGCGATGTTGCGATACGCGATCAGCTGTTGTTGAGCTGCGCTTGCGCTGTTTGGGTATTTTTATTTTTATTGGCTGCAGGTGAGAGCCACTGAGAAGAGTCAGCGGTGCATGGAGGGGTCGCGCTGCGTGTGTAATGCATATTATGCATATGCACAAAAGCGCGCTCGATTCGACTGACGGTGATTTTGCCGGTGACGAGAAAGTTGTTTGGCTGGTTCTTCTGGATTTTTTATGCGGCTGCTGGGTACGTGATTAATATACCTTTAATTTTTTTTTCCTCTTTCGTGACGATCCTTTTGCACTTTGCGTTTGTTATTTCGATCATTAATTTTTTATTAGGACAATTTTTGCTTGGGGGACTCCAAAAATCACAGAGTATATTAAATTACGTTTTGTATTATTAATAGTGTCTGTAAAACTGATTTTTTACAATAGTATGTTTTGTGATAGTTAACTTTTGTAGCATTAATATTTGTCATGGAAATCACGATAATTTCAGTATTTTAACAATGCAGGAAAAAAAATTTTTTTTCGTAATGTGTCACATTACAAAAAGCCGCATGGACTAAAAAAATTGTTATAAAGTTTTTTTAAAATCGCATTTCAAGTAAAAAATTACAAAAAAAATTCCATTACACCTGTATATAATGATAAGATAAAAAAACTGTTAGGGTATGGTGGAACAATTGAAGCGACGGGGTAATCAGGGCTTCTCTTAATATGAATATTGGAGGATAA
>NW_019379693.1:103406-148698 GCF_000648655.2 Copidosoma floridanum
GTAGTTAAAAAAAAAAAAAATTAACTACAACACCACTCTGAATGCCCCACTCAAACCACTCCGATTTCCTCACATTTTCAAACCTGGCAGTCACTTCGTTTTAAAATTTTTCAAAATATTTTTAAGTGCAAGTAGAAGAGTAAATTCTTTTTTTATTTATTCGCAAGTTGTTTGGATATCATTTATATTTTTGTTAGTATCAAAAATAAAATATCTTTCAAGTAATAGTGTTTAAAAGATAAGGTTGTAAAAAAGCACTTTGATTGCCCCACCTTACCCTACGTGCCTTTCATATAAATGTATAATTAAATAAATAATTTTCTTACAACGTTATTAAAATAACCGCTACAAGTAAATAAGTACAGAGCTGTCCAAGCAACATTTTTTTAATGTTTATTTTTCAATATGTTATAGTTATGCTTCATTAACTATTTTAACATAAAATCTAAATTTTAGATCGTTGATTTTTTATTCTTAGAATAAGTACTTTATAATTTTTAATAAATCATAAATATAACGAAACAAGACAGTAAAAATAATAAAAAATTGTAGGAATTTAAAATTGGAATTTTTCAACCGTAAAATTAGCAATTAAATGGTTTTTTGATAGTTAAAAGTCGTTATAACAACTTCAATACATTAAATTTTCAAATACTGAAATTATTTTCTTGAGTTCTAGCAGAAAAAAAAACAAATATTTAGAATATCAAAATCCCGGATTACTAAAATCTGTCGATCTTATGTGTGTCTTATTTTTCAAGTAAGTATTATTATTTCTCTAGTAAAAACTGAAGAAAATAACTTTATAGGATAATTATTAATTATATAAATAAAGCTGTATAATTACTTTATAAGATAAACTATATAGAGGAAAAAGATAAATTTTTTCACCCTGAAAATGGAAGAAAAACAATTTTTATAAATCGTAACATTCTTAATAAGGCATAAAACTCCATTTTTTTTCGACTTACTACAAGGACAAAAAAACCAATGTCTTAAGCCTTGGATCATTATAATCTGTAATTATGGATCTGACATTTATCTTATTTTTTAAGTAGGTACTTTGCAATACGAAATACTGTAATTTAATAATTAAAATGCAAACCAAAATTAAGCTTTTTAATACTTTGTCAGATAAATCTCTGTATGAAACTTGATTCGAATGTTTTTACCCTTGAAACAGCAAAAAACCAGTTTTTGAAAATCGAAAAATCGCAACAACCCATTTTAAGCCCATGTTAATAGAATCGTGCCTGTACATGTAAAAACTTTTTTGAAACACGTAATTATTGATTTGAATGAAATTCTATCAATGTATCCGGGGCTTACACTTTCCACAGTTTCAAACATCCAAAAAAAACCTTTAAACAAGTTTCGAATTTTCTCGAGTAACCATTTCAACGTAAACAGTCGCATAAACATTTAGAGTACATTATCAAAATAAACACGAGTAAAAGAAAGTAGGCTGGAAAATCACGAAAAAAAAATTCAGCAACGAGCAAAACCCTCAGACGCACCAGACGAGAACCGAAAGTTGTACAGAGACCGCAGACTACCAGACCGGCTTACGTGCGCTTTATCTATCCTCGTCAGTTTCATAACCGTAAATCAAGAGTCGCGGCGGCGGCCGAGCAAGAAAATGAAAGATGCGCCAACGCCGGCGTCATTAAATTCGCGTCACGATCACGCACGCACATTTTTTTCCATACCTTATAATGTAACTTGCATTCGCTTAGCTCATGAAGAGCAATGGAGCTCGTGTATACGCGGAATTTCGAAAAAACATCGTTCCTTGATTAGAATCGTGTTCACGCCGAGTAACTCTTGGATGCGTACCTACGCTCTTGAATCACGGCTTTTTTTTCTCTCCTTCGTGCGTTTTCTAAATATACTCATCTCTCGCGTGTAACAATATACTTACCGATCCTACACATAAAAAAAAAAAAAAAAAAAAAATTATCACGCCTAACTACGATACTCATGTGCCAACACCTTGGCTAATCATATTAATAACACAGGATGGAGGCCGCAGACACCTGTTTGCTCGTCGTACACATATTATGTGTGTGTATACTCCAGTGCCGCAAAAAGCTCTCGCGCTAATCCTCTCGAAGCTCATTTTACCGCCGCACAACATTACAACGTCCACACACGCACATCGGCGTCGCAAATTAACATCCAGACGAGTGCAGCCAACAACGCAATTAAAGCTTCGATTATTAACGCTTGCGGTGGAAAACAAAAAAAAAAATAATCCGAAATTGCATCGTCTCGGTGCTGATCGAAAACGCGATGGAAGCAGAGTAACTCGTCGTATCGGTCGGTGAAAAGGATATTTTCATTATTAACCGGTGATTTATGGATCCGAGAACCGCGACCTTGTCGGCGAACTGACCGTCTCGCGAGCTTTCTTTTTTCTCCCCCCCCCCCCTCACCGTAGATATCGTTGACGGCAGAGAAGAGGCTGTGGTGATTAAAACCGCGCGAGGCGACGGCGAGCGTAACGAGATGCGTAATTCAATTTTGACGGCGCTTTCCTTTTTTTTCCATAGGCTCCTACTGTCTTATCAAGGATCTCGGCGACGTGGAACGCTATTAAGTGCGTACTCACACGAATTGAATCTGTCAAAAAGCTGACATGTAATAAGACCGCCAAATCACATGTCGATCGATCGAATTGACATGTCTGTGTGTGTAATTATGGAATTCATTAATATATACATATATTTACTTGGATAGGAAACTTTAATACAAAGTATTGGTGGGGAAGTAATATAATACTAAATGTTGATGAAGTGACCACTACCTACGGGATTGTAGAGTAGAAAAAAACATAGTGTGAGGTGTACATACAATTACACTGAGAGAAGGATTCATTTACTATCAACAGAAAATTAGTTTATACGTTCTGTATAACTTTTTAAATTTTAACTGTACACTACGGCATGTTAATATTTAACACATGTTAACGTTGAACTTGCGCCACATTAGACTAAACTACGTGGGATACTTACGTAAGTTATCATATAAAATTAATTAATAACAAATTCTTCTCTCAATTTAGGTATACATATTTATACTTCTTTTCAAAGATCTCATCCTACATGTTTAAAAAAAAATCGATGACAACTCGAGCACAAAAAAACTTAAAGATAAAAGCTAGAAAAAAAACAAAAGTACTAACGCGCGCCAACTCAGTCGAGCAGTAACGCGGAAACACGAAAAAGGAGACAATAAGCGCGGCTCGCGTTCACCTTCTCGCACACATCAACACGAACAACACCGTATGCAACTGCACATACCGAGTGAACGCTCACCTCACCCCAGCTACAGCGCCTTTCTAAAATAAGCTCCCGCGTAAAATGTCAAGGTTACAGTTATACCGGCTGACCGGCCGGCCCAACAATAATACGTCAAGCACACATATATACGGATTTGAACGTAATAGCTACAGCTACAGATATGTAAGTAAGTACTCGGCATCATTAGCATTTCGAGCGTATTTTCCAATACCATGCACACACAACAACACGCGCCCTTTTGCGCTCCGAATGTGCCGATTCTATCTTTCGCGTGAAGGTGTGTTCTCTCGTGTTCATATACGCGTGGAAGATAAGATTTCGTCGCGCACGAGTATTACTTACACAGTACCAACACCCGATCGGTTAATTAATGCATTCACGTATACTGTATGGCCACTGGAGGTATGTGCAGAGCGTGGGCGTGTTACATTTTTATTCCAACAATCGAGTTGATGTCTGATATAGTCGATTCACGCCCTCGCGCTTGACAGTGTAGTGGTTCTTGATGTAAGAACGGGTTTTTATCTGTGAACTGAAAATTTATTTAGATTTTAAGCGACGAAATAGACACCTTTTTTGCAAGATCTTGTCTTGCTAGATATTGCTCTGTTGCTCGTGTTCTGTAATTGAATGGCGAAATTCTGTCTTAATCGCGGAATGTAGGCGGATTTACGCGAGGTAACATTTCTATTATCAATTAAGTGAAAAGTATGGAGAGAAAAATATACAGGTATATAATTATTAATAAAGGTTGAATTGGATTTTAGAAAGCATAATTACATGACTAATGCCAAAATACGTGTAAATTTAGGTTATTAATAAAATAGTGTCCCCTCCGTCTCGGCTTCGCCCGAGACTCACTAAATGGAACACAGTAGTGCGTTGATATGTAATGTGAAACGTTTTCAGTTAAAAATTTTACATCTATTGCTTATACTTCTCAGAACAAAAATCTTTTTATTAATAACATATTTGTTCAGGATCAATACATTTTATTTGGTCAAAAGTGGCATGTAAAAAGGGCTATTTTTCAACTGTGAAGATTTAAAACTCACAAAAAATACATAATTTAAAAAAAATGTTGTCTTTTACCTCACAACTTTATTACAAAGCAACAAAGTCCTGGAGCTTAATCTCTACATGTTTTATCGCTACAAAAATACATATTTTACCTATTTAAAAATCTGTAAAAATTTAAGAGATGACTGTGAGGATACAATGAAAAGCTGATCTCTCACGCCATAGATTCTTTACTTGTCGATTTATACGCTGCTGATCCACTTTCGATAAATTTTCTGCGTCAATTTTTTGACGCCTAAAATTGTATTCATTAGATACACTTGAAGTTTTTCTTCCGATTCACCCTCTTGCGACTTTTGGCATGCTTAAGACTTTTGTGACCCCTAAAGACTGTTTTTTATTAACTTTGTTAAGTTGTAATATATTTGTTGGCAAGGTAGTTCGACGTCTGATAGCCCTAAAAAAGACCAATGAGCTAAACTTTTTCTTGACTGAAGTTTCCAGCAAACGTGATTGCCTCTTTACCTTAGGGTGATCTTCTCTGGCCTATTATTATGTAGCACCAGACTGATCGGGAGGAAAACTGCAAAGTCTGAAGCTTTGGAGCTAGTTGTAGAGTTCTTTCCCAACGTCTCCTGGTATTACGCCGAAGACGTTGGTATATGAAGAACCTTCTTTTTTTGCAGACTCAGTTGTTTTGGTTATCTAAGATGGAAAGATTGGTTTGTGATGCTTGCCCATTGGTAACTGTCCCGTTGGCTCACGTTTATTATTTTTTCTTCATAGCTGTTAGGTTCTCCCAGCACAGACCTTGGAGAGGATCGGTGATTTCTGGTTGAATGCTTGGAATCGAGAGGGTAATATAGAGTTGTCGGTCACCGGGGTTCCCAGCCTTGCGGCAAGTAAATCCGTGCGTGACGTCTGCTAGTGAATGACTGACTTGGTTTAACAGTAGCCAGCTTTATAAATATAGTCTTTTAGTCGACGAATTGTTGCCGGAAATGGTAGTAAAATGTGTTTGTTGGCAAGGTAGTTTAAACTTAGGTATACTTTGGCCCTTAAAAGAACCGATAAGATTGATGGTTTAGTAGGGAACGTCAATACTTACAGTGGCCCTGAAAAGGACCAGTGGTAAAATTTCTAGTTATTCCTTTTATTATTATTCTTGATGATGAAGAGCCAGCTGCGGGTAGCTTGACTCTTACCCTCGGAATCTCTGTGTACGGAGACCGTACATGAGAGAGGTACGCTGCTGTCGCTGCTGCCCAAATATATCTCGTCTTCAGGTCGTTCCCCAGATAACCAACCTCTCATCGTTAGTCGGGAAAGTCAAGGGGCCGCCAACTTACTTCTCCCATGAAAGATAAGTACGGATAAAATAGGAGAACTAAAGAGAATCCGCGAGAAGTACAGAGAATTTGAGAGAAGCGTCATGATCGGGAGAACTAAAAACAACGTTGAGAAAGAAAGATCAGATCCGAGCCTACGAGAAAATTTGGGAGCAGTCAAAAGAAATTGAGAGAAGTTAAGAGAAGTAGAGAGAAGTAAAGAGTACTTAGTTGAGAGCAGAGCACAAGGAGTGAGCAAGCGGAGTCGTGTGGTTGGGGGAAGCAGAAACTATGGATTTTCTTATTCACTTCTTTCTACGTTCTTGCTCTGCTCCCAATACTTCTCTCTGCTTCTCCCGTATTATCTCTTCTTCTCCCGTATTGTCTCTGCTTCTCCTGAATTCTTACATACTCTTCCTCACTTTCCATATCCCATATTCCAGGGGCTGATAATTATGTAATATCAAGTATTAGGATTCCATGCGTATTATTTTGCATACTATTTAGCATAAGTATGTATGGTAAAGTGTTGAAAATAATTAAACAAAATTGTGAAAACACTTCAAGTATTATCATAAAAATTCTGATGAGTTTGTCGTAATAAAAGGTTTGTCGGATATTAATTTAAATTACAATTACTTGTTAGGATTTTATTTTTTGTACCAGGGGCACCCCAATCACTCGAAAACTCCCAATATAAAAGAAAACATAATATATCACCATCTTATGTCTGTTAAGCTATGATTTTTTTTCTTTATTTTGTTCAATCAATGTTCAAAACAAAAAAATTGATGCTAATTCTCTTACTTAACTTGACGTTTTTTATTTACATAAATAAGATTATTAATGCATACATATGGATACGTTATTAAAAATACTTACATACACTAACTTTCAATTTGTACCGATTCAATACAAGAATCAGATAACTCTTAAATAAAATAAATTTGTTCGAAACTATTGAGATTTTCTTAGATGATTAATATTGATTGAAGTTTATAATTTTTTCTGGTGCATTATTAGCACTCGACCCGTCCATTGGATACTCGTTTTCTGACTCTAATTCATCGCCAGACTTAGTAACACTTTGTTTTGACCTTTTCATTGGAGTTTCTTCGTTGTTAGGTTTTTCCAAGTCTCTCGCATTTAGTAATGACTCTAATTTGTCTTGGTGATCGTTATATTCAGCAGCATTAATTTTTTTGCTTTTCCGTTGTTTCCCATCATTTTCGTCATGATTAATGTAGTGCCTTTTAAAGTTAAAAATATTCCAATAAGTCTTTTGTTTTGTCAATTTACATTTCATGTTACACTGAGGACAAACCTTATCTCACAATAAATATTATTCTCAACTACAGATATGTCTACTTTTATATTCTCTAATTTTTCAATTAAATTTTCGTCTTTCAATTCCTTTTTTATTTTTTTAATAAAAATTCTCATTTTCTCTTCTTCATTTTTATTAAATGTTAATTTCTGTGTTTCAGTACTTTCTTTCCTATTTTTTGAAACTACTTCCTAAAATCTGATGGGCTGCTTACAAACAAAATCTTTTATTTTAAGTAACAGGTGTTTGTCACCAATGACGAATTCAAACTTCTTAGGATACTTAAGGTAGTTGTACAGGTACCGCAAGAGTCATGAAACTTTTTGATTTGTGTAGTAGAACGATCTGGCAACGTCGCTTTGCGGTCATGTGTGTGTGCCTGTAAGTGTGTGTTCAGAGCATCATAGAAGGAGCACTTCGTTGATCAGCTGTAGCAAAAGGAGAAGCGTGTGTATCTTTTTTTTAGTTAATAAAATAGTCATGCCCAAAGAAAAAAATAAGAAGTTTTTTTGGAAAGGTGTAAGGGTAAGCGAGAAAGTATATAATGCACGAGTAACTAAAAATAATAAAGTTAAAAATAGGCTATTTAATTATTTAAAAAATAAATATTAAATATTTATTACATAAATATTAATTTATAACATGTTTATTTCATTTTTAAGTAATATATGGCAATAAAATTGTTTTGATGTTCTTTGTATATCAGTTCGTTTTATTATTTATATATTTATTTATCATATTTATTTAAAATATACGTCCTATAACAATAATTGAAAATCTATAAGAGAGATTGCAGTAATCAGGATTTACGAGCAATCATATCTACCTATTTACCTTTCAAACCGCGCGCGTAATATCAGATTATGCGGCGTTGCCATATTTTCAAATAGCGTCTCACAAATGCACGTTCTTCACGCTTTACTATTTAATTACTTTTCTCACAAGTACCCTTGGAAGGTTTTGAAAGCGAATATATAATTGTCATTTAATTATCTTTCTACTGTCCAAAGGACATCAGAACCTATCCTATATTAGCAACGATATGAATGATAATATACAGACAGCTCCGCGGTTTCCCATAAGACGCCATGTTGAATTGGCATGTAAACAAAAACTCAAGGCATGCAAATAATTATGAATATCTCCCTTTATAGGTACCCTCGGGTCACAAAAATTCAGATTTCTAATTTTTATGCATTAATCTACCATCCTGCAAAATATCATAATTTTCTATCCTATATTTCAATTTGCTGTACAACTACCTTAAAATAAGGACCGTAGAACTCAAATAAAATTGTTTCATCGGCTTCTTCAGGTACCGACGACGTATAGATATCTGAGCGGACGAACTCTTCCAACTGAGGTAATAAATTTTCGAAACGCTCCAGCGTGTTATAACCACACTTATTTAATTCAATTGCAGGTAGCTTCGATTTTATGTCCACGCCACCTACCGGATCCTACTAAACTAACGTGTAAAGCTAGCGTATTTTGAAAATCTTTGAGCTGATTTATTGCTATTGTTATTAACTTTTTCAAGATAAAAACTATACTGAAACCGTCTAGAATGTGTCAATGATCAGTATGCAAAATTTCAGCCAGATCAGTTAAGTAGTTTTTGCGGTCAGCAATTACAACGGTTTTAGCGACTTTGCTTCATATATTAGTAAGATAAGATAAGATAAGATGGTTATCTGTACTATCAACTTTTAACATTAAAGATTGTAGCCGAATAAAGGGCCCAACCTATTCTAAGTGATTTTAAAGATTACGTTAAGGAAATTAAAGAGTAAAGTAAAAAGATACCATTACATTGAATTAACACCTTCGTGGTGATTTTAATTCGTCCCTAACCTCATAATCGTGATTTTTGGTGGTTAATTTTTTTCTCAGCTCCATAAGTATTTCAAAATTTGAAAACATTGATACAAATTTATATTTTTATGTAAAAACGAAAGAAATATTTATTGAAGCTCTAATCTCAAAATTATTAATTGTGAAAATAGAATATCGGTTCAAGCAGATTATTCTTGTGTTTGATGTACTCTGTAAAATTAATAAATCTAACAAGTATACAAAACTATTCGTTTTTTCATGTCATTTACTGGTTATTACACTATCTTTGATTAAATTTCAAATAAAACACCAAATATGACCAAAAAAAAACATATTTTTGACAAAAAATTTCCTTTTTTGAGGTTATAAAGGTTTTTAAATATTATTTGTAAAATCCAATGATGTACATGTAGCATTATATGTTTGTATGGACAATTTCATACATATAACAAAAATAATAATGTAAAAATAAATTTAGGTAATAGTGAGCCTTCAGGAATCTTCCTTTGAATAGAATAACACCACAAAAGATGGTTTTTATTTTTTTTGGCACCTTTCCTTATTAATTCTTTTATGAAAAAAATTTTGTACAAGTACTGTCAAATTTTAGATTATCTATATCTTTTTTGAAGTGGTACCATTTTATTAAAAATTTTTTCATTTTTTTCCCTGGGACGGCAGAATTGTAAGGCCTGGTCCAAACTGTCAAGAAGAATTGCAATTTTTGACCCTGGTGCACTGATGAGAGAAGGATTTATTAGTAGTTAATTTCATATGTTACTTGTTAATCTTTCCGAATATTGAAATTCTTACGGAGCCAAAAAATAACTTGAAAACCAAAAATCTCGATTTTGAGGTTAGCAATGAATTAAAATCACCGAAAAATTTGGAGAAATTAAGGAAGAAAATTAGCTGTAATCGTCACTTCTCGATAAAAAATACACTTATATAAATTACAATGAAGTGGAAGAATTACCGTGAATTCAACTATACTAAAAACTGGAAGGTAAAAATAAGTCGTAGTAAAATTTTCTGACTATATTTTTTCTCATTTCAGGACTTCCATATCAGCCATGACGAATTCACAATCGGCCATTATTTGCAAAAGGTGCCTGGATTTTCGTGCGAGGCCGGCGAGATTTTATGCGACAAAAAAGTCAAAACCCCCAGCCTCAGAGGTATACATGTAAAATACACATAATAAATAATCCACTCCGAACTCAGATTATAGCGTATGTTCGCCGTTAACGGGTCCCTCGAATTAACGACGACACACCAGGGACTACATAGCACATAATCAAACTTTCCAATTAAAGACCGCGATCACCTTTCCGCGTTGATATCGCTAATGAAAACATCGATAAGCCTCCGATGCTCCGATGCGTCGGTACATTACCGATCAAGCTTATTCATTCCCTTGAATTATGCGCCATATATTCTCGCGCCCGCTGCACACACGATCATCAGCATACAGAAAATACGAAAAATCACCACTGGCTCCGGCCCTAGAAGCTCCTTGTGAAAAATACGTCCTCCCCGCTAATAACACGCGCCGAGTATAACGGAGATGTAGTCCAACCATCCGGTGTACGCTCCGCGTGTATACGTGTACAGATAAATCAAGGAAGTATACAACCCATCGAAAGTTAACGGAGCGCGGTACCTTGAGATGCAGCATTCCCCCGCTACGAGGTATGCAAAAATCCAAGCTATTGTGCCGTTTGATTCTCTTGCAATAATAGCAATAATAATAATGATAACCAGAGGAAGTCGGACGGTCTGGTGTATTCTCAGGTGCAGCAGGTACAATGAGCGGCAGCACCGAGTTTTCTGTATACGTAATATATTGTTTGCATGCATATACGTATACATGCCCAACGCGGCGGAGCAAGCCATTAGAGCGCGGAAAGAATTTTAAATCGATAAGTACGCGGTGGCCGGTGAACAATAACTTTGCAGAGTACCGCCAAGCGCTGGCCCTTGATTTCTTTTTCTTTTTTTTTTTTTTTTTCATCGCTCATTCCTTTCTGCTTCTCTTTTTTTTCTTTTCTTCTTTTTCCTCTACTTATTACCCTCATTTTGCCATCCGCTTAATGAGAGAGACGTGCTTTTTCTCCTCTTTTTCTTCCCATCTTTCGTCTGGGGTATGTGATTTCACGTTAATTGGTCTTGCTCGAGTTGACGACTATAATGTGATGCGATTGAAATAGTAGGTATATACCTACAAACGATGATGACGGAGTTATCGAGTGGCGCTGTGACGCGTATTCTAAGCGGAATAAGAAAAATTTGAGACGCTATTCGCTTCGAAAAATCGTTTGGATCCTCCGTCGTAAAATTCATTTGGAATCATAGAAATGGTTGATAAATTTAATTTTGACACTCGAGATCTTATAAAATGGTGTTAGAAATCTCATGAGATCATTATGGATTCCCACCATGAGAGAACTTGATTTTAGAAAGAAACAGTAAATTTTTTTTTTCTATTCACCAAAAATTGTGTTAATATCGGTCGCATCGGCAACAGTGCCTATAATTACCTCAAACAATAGCTTATTTTTCGGTTTCAACGATGATAAACGGTAATAATAATATTTGAACTAATTATTTCGTACGCCACGTGTATACCTATATCGCATGCTACTACTTTTAAAGCAGTACGTTTATACGTTGGATTTATCATAAAACTTTATTTTACACAAAGTCAAAATCATCATCAAAACCGGATTAAACTAACCCCAATCATTATAGAAGAAAAAATACGCATTATTTATGAATAATTTTCCATGAAGCAGGCAATGAAACATTGGGAAATCATTTTGATCCCTTACGTAAAAATGTATGTATCCAAGGTGATATTTTGTATGTTAAACAACTTGGATTTTAGATGTAAAAAGTAAAAAAAATCATCATGTGACTAATCGTTTGAGCGAGACAATTCAAAGCTCGTGCTAGTGAAAAAAGGCTCGGTCGTTAAATTTTCACCGTGAAAGGGAAAATGTTTTGCTAGGGGGAAAAAGCGCGAGCGTAATCGACGACACCTGTCGCATCGCTCATGTAAGCTTTTGCAAACTCACGCAAAGTATATACTTATGTGCAAAAGGATAGGTCAAGAGCGAGCTAGCTATGTTACGTCGGGGGGAAAACATGGCATGCCCAACTTTATGCTCCTTAGAGTGGGTTTCGGCTGATTGATATAACGACGTCGCACGAAATTGCGGTAAACACCAGCACGGCGGTGCGGCTGTTAATCATTTGCGCGCTATGCCCCTCGCGATTATGATGATAATGATGAGGGAAAAATGTGGAAGAAATGAGAGGGGCATCGTGCACCATGAAAGTTATGCCGCTGTTTCTGATAATTTTCCTCGCAAGGTTTGTTCTTCATGGTGATGAGAAAATTGACTGTGACGCACATCATATTACGTCCAAACTGTCAAGAAGAATTGCAATTTTTGACCCTGGTGCACTGATGAGAGAAGGATTTATTAGTAGTTAATTTCATATGTTACTTATTAACTTACGTATGATATGTATTCGGAAACCATACGTATTGTAATACTTAAAATATCAAAATTTCATTCCAATATTTTGCCATTGTAAAAAAAAAGATATTTTAACTGATAAATTGTAAATTTTGTGTATATTTTTATTACATCAAATAGAGGACTGCACGTACTCTTGTTGTATTGCCATTCCATAGTATATTAATTCAATTATATTAGAGTAGTAAAAATATAAAATATGGCATGTTAACTATTAACATGCCATCTGTGTACAGTTAAAATTTAAAAAGTTATAAAGAAAATGTGAACTAATTTTCTGTTAACGTACTTGTACGTTAATAGTAAACAAATCCTTCTCTTAGTGTGGATTTTTTTCAAAAACGACGATTATTCAATCAGAAAAAAATCCATGGCACATAGCAAATCAAAAATAGCACGGATAAAGAAGTTTCTTTTCTAAATAGACATACAAGCTTTCATCTTTGGTATCTATATTTTCTAAAAAAGTATGACCCAAAGAGTAAATACTACTTAACTGATTATAATTCGTAAATTAGATTATTAGAACATATCCATGCATATTGAAGATATAAATAATATAAATTTTAATTAATATTTCAATCAATATTCATTGGATATATGAGGAAATCTACAAAAAAAATCATGTTTTTGTCCCCCATTTTAATAAAAAAATTTTTTTTTAGACACACCCTTGAAACCATTGTACTCGTAGTGTGATATATATACTACGAGAAAAAAATTTGAAACATGGGTTTCAGTGATGGTGCCATCCTTTTTTCGCGATTTACATGTTAAAATTATATGTATAGCTATCACATACATAGATATACTTGTAATATGTAAATCGCAGAAAAACGATGTCACCCTCACGGAAACCCGTTTTCAAATTTTTTTTCTCATACTACATGACATTGCGAGTAAAATGAACCCTACCTGGACGATGTGCCTGAAAAAAAATTTGTATTAAAATGGAAGACAAAAACGGGATACTTTTTGTGGATTTTCTCATGTACACGGAGTGAGAGAAAGAAAGATAATTTAATTGTTTTCGAATTATTAAAATGTACATGATAGATATTGGGCTGTTACACTCTTCGTCTACAACTATACAAATGTAATTATGAAAGCTCTGTAATAGAGGGAATCCTACTCCTGTCGAGTATCAATAAATAAATAGATAAATACATTTTTTTTAAACAGATAACACTAGCAATGTCATTGAACAATTTATATATACAAATTTCATACTACAAATAAATATGCAACTAAATGTTTTCTGATTCTCTTATTAAAAAAGTGCAAACTGCGTTGCGAAAACGTGCATTTTTGGTGCACAACAGTTGTTAAAATAGCTTTATATACAAAAGTCAAAGCTAATAAATTGAAATGAAATTAAAACTCTATAATTAGTATTTTTTGAGTGCTTAAAAGCCGCACGGGTAATAGACGTGTAGTATAGTTGTATGTATACGTTTATAAAGTAAATAACAAAAATGTCAATTGTTGGCCGGGTAAAGGTACTAAGAGTGCATAAATTTTTTTTTATCTGCTTTCACTCACGGAACACGCAACATAAATAACTTTTTTCATTCGACACTTCGTTCAAAGCTAGGATATGGGATCAGTATATTTTGGACTGTTTTTGCTAATAAAACTATTAAAGATTTGTTGAAACTTAAAGTTCATTTTGAAAAGGAGCAAGATAATCTTAAAAAATCATCTAATAGGTGCTGTCGTGCTACCTGGAGCATCAGGGCGAACCGCCGTGGACGTCCTACTTTGTACGCTACTCGGACGTGCTGAACGACCAGCGTGGCATGTCGCACTTCAACTGGTCGGTTGGGCGTAGCAACTACCACGTACTACGGACCGGCTGTTTCCCCTACATCAAGTACCATTGCAGCAGACGACCACCGCAAGATCTCGGCTTTGACGACGCGTTCTTCAAGGCGATCAAGATCATCAACCTTGGTAACGTTACAAAACTCTTGGCTCTGCTTTCTCTCTTTCACTGCGTCTCTCTAGTCTTGTCTGCTTTTTTCTTCTCTTCGTTAACAGAGATTGCGATTAAAATTGTTTAAATTTAAAGTGAGCTTTTTAATTACTTTTTAAATACCGTCGAGGCGGCAAAAAAATTGTTTCCATGTATACAAGCTGTTGCCACTTTTTTTTTTTTTTTTTTTTCGTCATAAGACTTTGTATATTTCATTTGTTCATTATATCGTCAAAACTGATTGACGACTCGTCAGCTTCTTTTACTGTGTTCAGTGAATAAAAAATTAAAATAAAATAATACAGACACTCATCAAGTATTTCATGACAAACGTTTAAATCCATCAGAAACCGTTGGAAGAGAAAAATCTTTCCTTAATGATTCGAGAGTATTCTACGGGCCGTTATTTATAATTCGACCTTTTTTGTAAATCCAGTTGCGAATCTTCTGCTTTAATTTATTACCTCAATTTCATCGATGAAATTCGGGTAGATATGTATTTTTGATGTGATACTCCCGATCGATCTGTCCTCGACCTCGTCGTTAGCTTTTTTTGGCTCGGATAGGAAAGCCGTTTGGATTTTATTGCACTTAACGGGAGTGATTTACTTCTACGGGTATTACTACTGCGATTATTGTTATTACCTTTTTGATGTTATCATTATAAAGTTGGAAATAAAAAAAATGTGTTATTTGATTTTTCTGAAAATAATTATAGTGCAACACCTTCATTATTTAGGTGTTGATAAACATCTTTTCTTACAGTAAAAAAACGGTAAACGAAATCGTAAGCGCAAAAACACAATTGTGAAGTTTTGTTACTACGAAAATCTACGATATTTTTGATTATCTGTGCGTGCTGTAGATACTTGCATCTATAATGTAAAAGTATAGGCATTCATGAATAGCATAAGGTATAAAACCGACTATGCATGTGTTGACCAACAATACCATGTATATTTATTTAGTAATGAAGAATAGTAACTCTTTTTTATCTGAAGGTACGCTATGTAAGGTAACAGCCGAAGAAAAGTTGCAAAAATGTACTTAACAACAACAAGAAAATCGGATACATTCCGTACTTATTTTCCATCTCGACCCCTTTAAACCACTGATATTTCTCTAATTTTTTAAAAATTCTGCCGTCCCAGGGAAAAAGCGTAAGTGCAATGTTATTCTTATGGCACATACCCTTTTTTCCCTGGGACGGCAGAATTGTAAGGCCTGATAACTCCATGTAAAATTTTTTAATATTTAATTACTAACTGATTTATTTATTCTTCTCGTCCATATACTCAATTTCATTTAAACTCACAATACTAATAAATTATTGTAAGAATTAAGTGTATGAACTGATGTTTTTTTCTGTTTACTTATTTTTTAAATTGACAATATATGATTCATCTACGAAACCGACAAGTATAAAAACGTAATAATTTCAAAAAGTCCATATCTGGTATAGCAAAAGTGCATCATCCTTACCTGAATATGGACGTTTATTTCGACCATAGGCCGTTTTTGGGGTACTGCTCTTAACATATGTTACAGTCAATTATTAAACGAAAAACCAGCAGGAGTGGACGGTGACACTTTCTTCGATCGTCGCCCTTTATAATAGAATTGCCTCATTTTTCATTATAAAAATAATAACGAACGCGTACGTACATATTATATATAGATATCCAATTAATTCTAAAAAAAAATTCATATGACATTTCCGACTCACTTGTGTTTTGAAAGACTGACGGCGTAAAACGACTATTCAACCTATAACCCACTAGTCATGAAGTATTTTAATCCATTTAGTTTTTGCTTTTTCATTGCAGGTATACCGACCCTCATGTACGGATTAGCGGCAACGTTATTGATTCGACACTCAGAAGTAGTCAAAACATCCAAAGGTGACGTGACCATTTACTTTCTGCTGCCCGAAGACAAAGGCTCGCAGCATTAGGAGATAAATCTATACATACACGCCTATAGATTTGAATATAATAAGCCATTGAGACTGGATCTCTTATGTATTGTGTGTGAATAAAAGTACTGTAAATATTCGATCTTTTGTAGTTTTTTTTTCCTTTTTTTTATCTTTTCCATTCCATTTATTAATTTGTTATGAATAGTTACTACTCAAAATACCTGACAAATACCTCAACCATTACCATGAGGAATCACGATTTTATGAAGAGAAAAAAAAAGAAATAAAAACAATTCAAACAATAGTAACACGATATTTTTCCGATTTTCACACACCATTAATATTGTTCCGACGTTGGAATTGAATTTTCACAACTTCGCAATTACAAATTACAACGCCAAATAAATGAAATCTCAACGGTGACGGCAAATTTATTTTTTTTAAATTCAAGCGATATTTATGTTTCTGAGGAAAAGTGCAATTCTTATAAAAAGATCGCAGGAAGCCATTATTAAAATTTACAGTAGTAACAATCTAATTACGAGCCGATAAGTTTGCGCTAACATTCGCATTGCGGATGAAGTAACGGAAAACCGGCAGCTGGAATTAGTGACGATCAATACACGTGTGTATATATATACACACACGATTATTACCTATATGCCGTACATCTCGGGTTTTACGGGTGTACAGATAAGTAACTCAAACGTGCGAGTTAAATATATTATCGAAAATTAAAAATGAACATACAGACTTTATCTTTACACACACCCTCTTGAAATAGTATATTCGTATGTATATCCAAGCTGTTGGATCGGAAAATACGAATGTTGGATTTGAATTTTTATAACTTACGCGTTGAGTTCCAGCAATTTAAATTAGGCACTATAGTTTAGTGCATCAACACACGGTAAATAGTGGCGTCATCGAGATAATACTTTCTTTTACAATAATTTTACGGTACAGCCACGGATCAGGTGGTCACATGATTAAAGAGCGCAGGATGTCACTCTGTAGGTTGTACAACCACGATTAAACCACATAGTAATCAAGCTTGTGATACGAACGCATTCCTCTACACTTGATATTGTATATTACAATTTTGCTTTAATTTGTTTTTCTCAAATTCATAAGCTTTATGTTTTAAAGGTAGTTAATAAATGTTTGGGGAAACAAAAAGATCTGGCTACAAGATTTCCTGATATGAATAAGTAAAAAATCTTTTGAATGACGTGACAGGGAACCTAAAAAACAGGAAAAAATATATCAATAACCAATAGACAGAGGGTGCTTGGGTACCCAAGTAAGAAGTTATACTTCTATAAAATTATACGGCAGATAATATAATTATAAATATAAACATATCTCCTATAAAACGATATTGTGTACAAAAATGGTGCAATTACCGTTTGGATTAGCAATTGCCGTTATTTGGGTGTGGTTTTAATAAATATGTTAATATTTAATAACTGAAAAATTATAAATAACATATTATGGCACAATACAAAATGAACAATATGAAGGCTGGCCAGTATAAGACTGCACTTTCATCGAATCTTCCGACGGTTTCAAAACAACTTCGTAAGAAAATAAGAAATACCCTTAAAAAATAGCAGATCCTTCAACTTCACCCTTTTTCACGCATGTTTAATTTTAAAAATTTGCAGTTTAACATGTAACTTTATGGAAAAATCACTTAAAATTGGATTTCTAAGATCTGTATAAAGCTCCCATTTTTTGTTCGTATGAAAGATTACTATTAGATGAACCTATTTCATTTTCAAATAGATTGTGCGCAAAAACACAATNAAAAACATTGTATAGACAATTATTTATTTATTTTGAAAGTAACAAATTATGATAAGTAAATAAATGTTTATTAATAACATATGAAAGCTGCTCTGCTAAAATATACGAGTTTTTTAAGTTTTTGAAAAAAAATTTGAATTAAAAATTAGTTTATTAAATAAATTATTTATTAATGCAAATTATAATCAAACCAAATGAATTAATATACAGAAAATATAAATTTACATTAAAAATAAGTTACGAACTGTAATATACCATCAAGTAATCGATTTTTCAGTTTTGGGGCCGCCCATAGCAGAATGGGTAAGGGCCTTGGCTAATGTCCAAGCGGTCGGGGGTTCAAATCTCTTTGGAAACTGTTTAAGTATAGAAGTATAACTTTGAGAAAACTATTACAAAAATAAAATTTCATATTACTCATGAGAGCAAACAGCTGTATCTCAGTATATCACAACAGTGCCGCTGGTACAAAAAAATACAATTCACGCACAGATGCGAATCAGTACGAGTCCCCACTACCAAAAATGTAATTTTGATTGTGAAATGTATACGTTTCGGGAAATTTGAAGTTGATTCAAAGGGTGCAGAAATGCATTTTATTCTATTCCTCCACCGAAAGTACCACTTTTTCACTGATTTCAGAGAAGAAAATGCAACATTCCCTCACTCTTAAAAATCACATTTACTGCCCGTAGAAAAGTATTTTACCGTCATGCCCGTGGATGGCACCCCCACGTTTAGCTCGGGAGGCAATTTCCACGCGGATGACGTTGAAATACTTTCCTAAATAGTGCAAATGTGATTTGTAACAGTGATGTCAATAATTGAATAGTAAGTCATACTTTATCATTAACGGTGAAATATAATTTTTTTTTCGAACTTTAAAAAATACGTATTTTGTTGGAGCGAAAAAAAATAAGTTCCAACTGTGAAAAATATAAGTTTTTATTGCGAAATTCTTTGTGGCTCCAGAAAGTTTATGTTGATCGAAATGGTTAAAAAAGTAATGCTTTATTGCATTTAATAATTACAAATATCGTTGGTGTGAAAAAAATAACTGTACTAACAGCGCGAAAAAATACTGAGTTCCGATACCCGAAAAAAATAAGTTCCAACCGCGAAAGATCAAGATTTCTATTTGAAATTTGTGCATTTCGAGGAATTCGAAGTTGAATAATACGGTCCATACGAGTGATTTTTTTTCCACTTTGCAAATTGCAAGTTCCATTACAGCGAAACATTGTATTTTTAGCTATTTTGAGTTATTTACGAAGACTGAAAAAGTGTAAATTAATTAGCGTTACACATGATGAAAATGAAAAGTTCTGTGATTATGATAAAATACAAGTCCCAGAGAGTGCGAAAAATTACAAGCCATGATAGTAAAGTAAAAATTTTCAGGAAACACAATATGCGTTTTTAGGCATTTAATGTACATTACAAATTAATATTCAAACATGTGATTTTTTCGGTGTTATTTATGAAAAATTCACAATCTCCTTGATCACAAAAAAAAAAAGTTCTACGAGTACATAAAATTATAAGTCTTAAAAAGAGAAATCAAAAAATGAGTATTGTAAAAAAACAACTTAAGCATACCATTAATATTCCGAATAAAATCATTTTTTTATTTCAATTTAACGAAACAAACCAATTTGTTAACATAATTAATGTTATACGTTTATACGTTATTTTGAGCCATTTCATAAGGAAAAAAAGTTCCAAAACGAATTTCTTTAGATTATGTTATTTGTTCAAACAATTCTATTTTAAAAGAACT
The DNA here is from genome assembly GCF_000648655.2 of Copidosoma floridanum. Next base: position 123,247 of record NW_019379693.1, read on the forward strand.
GTATTATGTTTTATAAAGGAGCCCTTACGCCAGGACATATATTTTATCACCGAAATTGTGACTTTTTACTTTTGCCTTACAAATATAAAAACTCACCGTTTCCGTTGTTGACAGCTTTGCTATGCTGCTCCGCCTCGGGAAAACCTATAAAAAAAGAGATTTACTTATAAAACACATTTTTAGTGGTTCATTAAAATAAGTGTATAATTTGAAAATCATTTAAAACAGTTATTGAAATACACAAATATTTTCTAACGTCTTAATACTTAACATATAACTGTCTAAGGTAGGAGCTGTTGGGTACGGAAGCGCCTAAGCGTTGGACCTAAGTGGCGGTCCACGTGGTGGGAAACGCTCGTGCCACATTTATACACATTGTACTCAAATATTCTAAGAGAATTTATAAAAAATTTTATTTGTTTTTGTCAGTTTTAACAATTTTTTTTATGATTTTTAAAAATGTGAGGAAAAAATCAAAAATTTTGCCACTCTAACCTTAGTTTCTAAAAAGTCGTCCAGCAGACATAGATGATAATTTTTTTACAGCATTTCCTAATAAATATAAGAACTTTTCTCGAAGGATTACTAAGTTGTAGACCGGTTGCTTTCCGATTTAAAAAAATCCGTTTGCGCAAACCGTCCCTACGTTTCAGATGACAATTCTTATAAAGGAATAGTAGGTTTCACGTACTTTAATGCTACGCCTTTCATTCAGTTTCCAAACAATTCTTTTTGCATTTTAACCCCCACCTTTTTTTTTTGTTTCCGTCCATTTTGTGGTTATAAGCTAAAAAAAAATTACTAAAATACCAAGAACCAAGAATCATTCAATTGCTTTCTCCAGACTAAAATACGCATCACTGTTTTAAGTGAATTCAAATATCATGTACGTAGTAAAAAATTTTCGTGATTTTTCAACATTGGAAGTTGGAAAAAATCTTAAAATCCCACATCTCAGTGTGGATGTCGCTCATCATCGAGGTGAGCTGCGACTACTAGCGCCGAAGAGCTCGTACAAATGTGAATGAAATGGCTAAAGTTGAAACTAAAACCTTAACCATCTTACGCGTTCAAAAGAAAAGCGCTAGTGAACTTCGAGGGAGTGAGGAGTCAATGTCCGCCATTTGAGGCTCATGAGGAAAGGCGTGAGCTTGGAAACGCAGCAATTAGCATGTATATATACATGTATACATCATGATATACTAGATGATTAAACAAACTTCTGGTGAAGTTCAATCACTATTATACGAACAGCTTGTTCGAGGATATAAACATTGTAGTATCTGAATACTACGCCAGATGACGCCACAGTTCAGAATTTTAGCAAAGAAAGTCGGAGATATAAACATATGGAGATGCGAGAGTGACCTCGTGGGCCTTTTTTTTTCTTTTTTGACTGAGTAAAGAGTTTTTATTTAGTGCTATTTTTTATTTGTGCTTCCAGGGTGGCTTAGGCCTACCCTGGTATCATCTTCACCCCAGACAGTTTAGGCTGAGGGCAATTAATCATCTCCAAAGCAAGTGCTACATAACCTCAACTGCAGTTTCATGCTCTGGTATCCACCCCCGGTAACGGGTGGTGCTGATACGATGGAAAATGACTCTGAATGGGGTCTCAGGAGCGAGGGTTTCGCTGCTGACATGCCCCCAGAGCATACTATGGATTGGAGCATACAAGAAAATAGTGATAAATCCCTTCCATTCAATAATGGTGAGAACAACAAAAAAAGGAAAAATTTTGATGCAGAAAAGCTAGACAAAAACTGCATCCAAAAGAATCCCAAAATGATCAAGGATGACAAGGAAGAATCTTTATCAGGGGTGCAAACAACTATCGACAAGAACCGAACAGTGTTTCAACTGTCCAATGAAGGACCATATGGAGTCTGGATCAAATACACCAGTACACATACCGGTAGCCCAGTACTCAACGAATACACAGTTGCAAGTATCCTATACAATAAGTACAAAAATAAGTTCACCGACATAAGTAAGAAGAACATTGGTCAAGTTGAAGTTTTGTTCGATGACAGAGAGGCAGCAAATAACCTCCTATCTGACAGTGTCCTGAAACAACATGATCTGGAAGCCTTCATTCCTATATACAGACAATCAAGAAAGGGTCTCATTAGAGGCATACCGACAGACTTGAGTGAAGACCTTATCCTAAAACATATCCAGAGTGAAACAAAAGTAATAGAAGTCAGAAGATTAAAAAGGAAAAACAAGCTGGCCAAAGAAGATAAAGATCGATGGGTGCCTAGTGAAACTATCCAGCTTTTCTTCGAAGGTCAATTCCTACCCAGCAGAGTGTTCATTTTTGGATTATCCACAAGAGTTACCCCCTACGTAAGGAATCCCATACTTTGCTATAAATGTCTACGCTATGGCCATACCAGTGCTCATTGTAAAGGTAAAGAGGCCTGCATTATGTGTAGCAAAGAAAAACACGAAGGTCAGGCATGTGTTGGAACTACTCCGTGGTGTCCACACTGCAAAGCTCCGCATAAATGTACAGATCTACAAGTTTGTAAAGAGTACAAAGATCAAAAGGCCATCCAAACCATAATGGCCTTTGACAACCTACCCTACAGTGATGCCAGACGTCAAGTCAAGAAAAGGTTTGGAGAGTTTAGACCAAACGCAAATGAATTCCCAATGCTAAGAGAAAAAGCCCTTAAAAAGATTTATGGTACAACAGAGCCTAACAAATCATACAGTAGCACGGTTAAGCAAGCTTCTGCTACCAACCTAAGCCAGGAAACGAGCCCACAATCCACAAGTTCGAATACGCCAAAGAAGAGGATTCTCACAACAACAGATCCAGGTCATTTGAACAGAGACAATAGTGCCTATAACCATAATATGGTTAACTTAAACTCTCTGAACAAATTAATGGCTAAGCCTGCTGAAAATAAAACGGCCAGCATAGACGTAGAAAAAGGTATGATTACTTCCAGTCCTTCGACAAAGTCCAATCCTGCAAGTAACTCGGCTGACGTGACGGCAATAGATGCTCTGCTCAGCTTGAGCCAACCTATCATCCCAGTCACTTCGAGCAGCCAGAATAGAATCCTCAACAAGAGTACAAGCAACGTGTACTCCAATAAGAATAAAAAAGTCAACTCTGACACCAACATGCATAAGGAAAACAAGCAAGGTGATACTAGACTCAACGACACCAAAGAAAGACTCCAAAAGAAACTCCAAGAAAAAAATAGAAGTTTAACGAACAATTTAAAACTAAATTCGCATTAATTTAAATTTTTTATTTACTAATCTTACATAAAACACTTTTATATTTACAGACGTTCTATATTACCTAAAATGTCCAGTCTAAAGATAATTCAATGGAATGCCAGAAGCATCGGCAACAAGCTTGATTTGTATCATAATGTCCTAGACTTTGATGTCGTCGTGGTTGTGGAAACATGGCTTCAACCACACGAAAAATTCAGTATAAAAGGATTTGAAACGGTCAGATTCGACAGAGATAGTGGCGAGAGAGGAGGGGGGATCGCCTTTTTTGTCAGGAGTAGCCTGATCTTTGACGTACTAGATTTGCCACTCAGTGAACCCGGATTTGAGGTCGGCGCCATTAGGGTGGACACGAGTCTGGGTCCGTTAAGTATAATTGGCTGTTATAGAAGACCAAATTCAAATAACAACCTTAGTAAAGAAAGCTGGATTGAATTATCCTCTAAAGTATCACAATTTGACTCTTTTCTTCTTGTAGGTGATTTTAACGCCCATCATGCTTTCTGGGGCAGTAAAAAGAATTGTACTAACGGTAGAACCCTTGTTGACAATATGGATTATGATAAATTTTTCTTACTTAACGATGGTAGCCATACCCACGTTACCATCTCTCAGAATGAGTGTAAATATTCAAATATCGATCTTTCTTTTATCTCACACAATTTAGCTCTCTTAACAACCTGGCTCGTGTTGGATGATACATGGGGAAGCAACCACTTCCCAATCCAGATTGAAATAAATACATCCCCTGAACACATGCCAAAAATTGACTATAGGTATAATTTAAGTAAATTAGATTGGACCAAGTTCAAAGATAAATTAGAATCCGGTAAACACATGTTCTCTTCTATTGATTTTCTTAACTGTCATATCTTAGAAAGATATGAAAGGTTCATTACCTTCATTGACTCTTGTATAGTAGAATCGTTAAATTACAATTTTAAAAAAAATGATCTGACAAAAAATCCACAAACATCTTTCAGCAACAAAAATCCCAAAAGAAAAAGAAAACCTAATGCCATTTGGTGGAATGTTGAATGTGACAAAGCTATAAGGATCAGAAAGGCCAATCTTAAATCCCTCCGATACAGATGCAATCTTCAAGATTTTATTAATCACAAGAGAATCATTGCTCTAACAAAAAAAACATTTCGAGAAGAAAAAAAAAAGTCTTTTAAAAGGTTCTGTGAATCCATCTCACATCAAACTAAAATCTCAGAAGTCTGGTCAAAGGTCAAACGCTTCAAATCAGGTTTCAATCGTCCTGATAACTCTAGTGGTAATAAGAAATTTCTAAAGGAGACAGTTACATGTCTCAATGAATTATTACAGCCAAAAAATCTAAACAAAGAGGCATTTGATTTTTCTTCTTTGGACCACACGTCAGACAACCCAACACATATTCTATCCTCTCCATTTTCATATAGTGAACTTTTGTACGTCCTAGACAACGTTAAGCTTCAGTCAGCACCAGGGGCAGATAGAATCAATTATCTAATTCTGACCAATTTACCAGAATTTTATAAGAGAGTACTCTTAGAACTTTACAACGATATTTATGACAAGGGTCTCTTCCCAGAAGAATGGTCTTGCTACCTGATTACCTTTTTACCTAAGCCAAATGGTAAAGCTAGGCCTATCTCCATGGCCTCTTGCGTCCTTAAAGTCATGGAAAAAATTGTAAATAATAGATTGGTGTGGTGGCTAGAAAGTGAAAGAATCCTTCCTGACCAACAAAACGGATTCCGAAAAGGACGCTCATGTGCAGATAACCTGACTAGACTAACGTCAGACATACAAAAATCGTTTTACCTTAAGAAAAGCACTGTAGCAGTCTTCTTGGACATAAAGGGTGCCTTCAATAACGTGATTCCGGACATTCTTCTCGACAATCTAAAGGCACTAAACTTACCTCACCGATTTATTTCTTTCATTGGCAACCTGATATACGACAGGTACTTGATTCCAGTTAACTCTAGTGTAAGAGGCAAATTCAAAACTAACATAGGTCTTCCCCAAGGTCTCTGTTCTAGCCCGATTTTGTATGCTCTATATACAGCAGGCCTCAACAAACTCATTGACAATCGAGCAACCCTCTTAAGATTCGCAGATGACGAAGTTATTTATACCTCACTAGAAAATGGAGAAACCTCTATAGCTCTTTTAAATCAAGTGATTGAAATCATCATTAAATTTTTCCTCGAGAGGGGGCTAGAACTCGCTCCAGACAAGTGTACACTGGTTGTTTTTAGCAAAAATCGGATTAAACTAGACCAATATTCACTAAAACTATCAAATAGTACTCTGTCCCCATCGGACTTTGTTAAATTCTTGGGCATGTACTTAGACAAACATTTAAACTGGCACAAACAGGTGGATTATTTAGTGACCAGAAGCTGTGCTCCTCTCAAAATCCTTGCATGTTTACGTCACACATGGTGGGGAGGTGATCCAGACGTACTTCTCATCTTATATAAATCAATGGTGAGATCCATCCTCGAATATTGTGGTTTTTTAATTTCACCATGCTCCGACAATCATTTCAATAAACTACAAAGAGTCCAAAATCAGGCTATTAGGTTGGCCATGGGCTACCGGAAAAGTACCCCGATAAGTGTTCTCACTGCAGAGTCCAAAATTCCTCTACTGAAGCATAGACTAAAATATTTAGCCCACTCATTTTTACTCAAACTTATCTCCAACAAAGAAAATACGACCCTTAAAAGTATAGAAGAACTATTTTCTGTATCGGAACATAATCTATACTCCCATAATCACCAAAAGCCCCTAATTGTAAACTGTTATGAAAACATTTGGCATCTAGAAGATCTCATTATACAAACAAGTGTATTCCTTAAATTCACTATACCTTTCTCTCTTAATTTTTTTACTTACACTTCCGATCTTACAACTGGTCAAAAAATTCGTTCTGCAGTAGATCCCAACTTAGAATTCAGCAACATATTCGACCACAATGATAACTGTAACTTCATTTTTACAGATGGTTCCAAAACAAACATTAATGAATCCCCCAAAGCTGGCTTCGGAACCTGGTCCTACGATGATAATCTAACATGCTCTTACAATATTCCTGGCGATGCCTCAATCTTTTCGGCAGAATGTTTAGGACTTTCTAAAGCTTTAGACTTTGTTATTGCCAACGGCAACAACTCATTTAAGATATTTACTGATTCACTCAGTGTACTCAAGGCCCTTAATAAACTCAAAGGCTTCAAATATGAATCTCCACTAATACTAATTCTTAAAAAGAAACTCGCAGAAGCGCAGAGTCTCGGCAGAAGATTTCAATTATTCTGGATTCCAGCTCACATAGGAATAAAAGGAAATGAGGCAGTTGATAAGGTAGCTAAATCAGCAGCAATTGAGGGACCTCCTGCAAATCTGGCGATCCCTGCCACCGATCTCAAAAGTAGATTTCGCGAACAATGTTTTAAAGAGAACGAATCCAGCTTGTTGTCCATGTTTCAAACAAAAGGCACCAATTATTTTAAGTTTTATCATAAACCTCGGTCCAAACCATGGTTTCATGGTCATTGTATTTCGCGTAAAACAATTGTATCGATAAATAGAAGTAGAAGTGATCATACCGCTCTTAACTGTGACTTACATAGATTTAATATTGTAAACTCTGATAGATGCGAATGTGACAAAGATTCCGATAACTTAGAACATATTTTTTGGCAATGTGATATATACAAAAATGAAAGGACCAAAATGTTAAATAAGTTTTATAAAATCGGTAAAAATGGTCCATTTTCCATAAAAAATTTACTAGCCAATTTAGACGAACAAACAATCCCAATACTAGCTAATTTTATCGATAGTATAGATAAAAATATTTAATTTAATACCCTCCTAAATAGCAAATAAGACATTTGGCTAAGCTTTATAAATTATTTTCTATACCAATAATATAATTATTGTAATTCAATCGATATCTTATCTCATATAACTGGATATGTATATATACTAGTGTATAATACCTAAATGGATCTCATTATGTAATATTCTCATGTATACTACCTGATCCATTTCGATAGAAATGGCTATGTAACTATAAGTTCAAAAGCCAATAAAAACTATTCAATCATCAATCATCAGNATAAACTCAAAGGCTTCAAATATGAATCTCCACTAATACTAATTCTTAAAAAGAAACTCGCAGAAGCGCAGAGTCTCGGCAGAAGATTTCAATTATTCTGGATTCCAGCTCACATAGGAATAAAAGGAAATGAGGCAGTTGATAAGGTAGCTAAATCAGCAGCAATTGAGGGACCTCCTGCAAATCTGGCGATCCCTGCCACCGATCTCAAAAGTAGATTTCGCGAACAATGTTTTAAAGAGAACGAATCCAGCTTGTTGTCCATGTTTCAAACAAAAGGCACCAATTATTTTAAGTTTTATCATAAACCTCGGTCCAAACCATGGTTTCATGGTCATTGTATTTCGCGTAAAACAATTGTATCGATAAATAGAAGTAGAAGTGATCATACCGCTCTTAACTGTGACTTACATAGATTTAATATTGTAAACTCTGATAGATGCGAATGTGACAAAGATTCCGATAACTTAGAACATATTTTTTGGCAATGTGATATATACAAAAATGAAAGGACCAAAATGTTAAATAAGTTTTATAAAATCGGTAAAAATGGTCCATTTTCCATAAAAAATTTACTAGCCAATTTAGACGAGCAAACAATCTCAATACTAGCTAATTTTATCGATAGAATAGATAAAAATATTTAATTTAATACCCTCCTAAATAGCAAATAAGACATTTGGCTAAGCTTTATAAATTATTTTCTATACCAATAATATAATTATCATGATTCAATCGATATCTTATCTCATATAACTGGATATGTATATATACTAGTGTATAATACCTAAATGGATCTCATTATGTAATATTCTCATGTATACTACCTGATCCATTTCGATAGAAATGGCTATGTAACTATAAGTTCAAAAGCCAATAAAAACTATTCAATCAATCAATCAAAGAAAGTCGAATTCGTGAGCCACCCCTTCCTGACTTTCTCTGCTTACCTTCTTCTTCATTTAGTTTACAGCCTCATTTAAGTACGAGGGTGGGTATTAGAAAAGGAAAAGGAAACATAGGGTGGGACTGCATATCCTCGAAAAAGTTGTTCGTGTAATAGTGATTGAATTTCACCAGAAGTTCGTTTAATCATCTATAATACTTCACTGCCTTGTTCGAGGATATTTTACATTGTAGCTGTTTAGAGCTGCAGTATTAAAAAAACCTTAGGGATTTAAGTTATTATAGTTAAATTTGTCTTTATTGGTTTGATCAGATACATACGTACAAAAAAAGTCGACAGCTTTGAGAGGGCTGAAGACAATCGCAGTTTTGAAGTATAAACATTACAACTTGGGTAATTCTTTAAGTAAGTAAGAAAAAATAAATTTAATGCTCACGCTGCCGACATTCGTCTATCACAGCTGCTGAAAAACTTACATCGGGCTGACTAATTTGTCGGTTATAAAATTTGTTGAACGTATGTGACTTTTCCGACCAATCAGCGGCGCTCTTTATCGTGTTCACGCTGATCCCTTAATGTAAAACCTTGGAAGTTGACACGTGTCTCGTAGAGTGGGCAGTAAATTCCTCGTCCACCCCGGCTTCTTTCATGACAGTTCTGAGACAGCGCGGCTCCCCGTATTTGTCGTAACCCCTGCATGTGGGTGCTGGAAGGAAATTAAAAGCTGCGAACACTTTTCCCTGAGATCTGCTGACTTTTGGGTGTAGTGCTGCAGGGTGGTAGCTACACACAGCTGTTCATTATGGAACCAGGGAGATCTAGCGTAAAGCTGACATGCTCCAGGTCTCGAGGTTTTAGTAAAATCCGTTATTGTAATCTCCACAGCTGATTCCTTAAATTTAATATTTTCTAATTTGATGAACACTAGAGCTTGGATACGAAAGGCTGAGTCCAGCGATAAAAGCATTGTCAGCTTCAGTGTAAGTTTTCGCAGATCTACTTAATGACTCCCACGGGCTCCATGACTCGAGCCGTCCCAAGACCGGCGCAACGTCCCAGGTAGCTGCATACTTTTGGGAGCTGTGGGTCTTGACCTAAATACTCCTATAAAAAATCTATTTAGCCTCACCGAGTTTGACCAGTCTTGACTGTTTGGCTCTAGTCCGTGTAGCAATCTTCGACTCCTGTTTTTTGTAGGACGTTCTTCAGCCATCTACTAATTGTGTTTGCACTGACTGGTGTATAGGGCGGTTTGTATAATAAGAACAGCTGATTTGAATCTTTCCTGAAATCTGCAGTCTTTTGGATGTAGTGTCTTATAGTTGATGCTATGCAGAGTGAGTTATTCTGGAACGGAGAAAAATGTGTATATGGCTGGTTTGCACCTGGCTTGGACGTTTTTGTAAGATCAGGGATCCTGATTTCCACTGACCTTCCATTATCTTTTATGTTTTCTAGTCTAATTAATGCCAGAGCCTGTACTCTGAAAGCACTTCCCAGGGCTAACAGGATGACTAACTTTAAAGTTAGGGCACGCAAGTCTAAGTTGACTAGTGGATGCCAGGTCTCTAATTTTTCTAACACAATACTGACGTCCTATGTTGCCGAATATTTGGGTGCTGTAGGCCTGATCTTGAAGATTCCTCTAAAAAATCTATTTAAAACCTCTGATTTAGAGAAATCCTGCTTGTTAACCAAGGAGACAGCTGCTCTAAAAGATGAGAGAGTGCCGTAGGCTGCCCCTTCTTTGTACTTTTTAGTTAAACAGGCTAGCAGAGTATGTACGCCTGTAGAATAAGGATCTTGTCTATCCGATTGGCAGAATTTCCACCAGTATTTAAGCGCAGAGTTGTATTGCTTTATGGTGCTATCAGTAACTGACGCGAACCATTGGATTAGGTTTCTAAATTATGGGTTTTGCTTATTAAAAGGCGCATATACTCCGGAAACCACGGCTGACATGTCCAAAGAGGGGCAATAAGAATGCCCTCAGAGCATTCTTCTCTAACCTTTTTTAGTAGCCTATTGATACAAGCAAATCGTGGGAAGGCGTACCAGTACTCTGTAGTCCAAGGTATTGGAAAGGCATTGATAACCCAGGCCTCGGGGTCCCTTTCCCACGAACATTATTTATCACACTTGGCATCAATTCTGGATGCAAATAAATTAATTGAGGGTATTTCGAATTCTTTACAGATCTCAATATAAGCAAAATCAGCCAGCTCCCACTCAGTATCTATATTGGAGATTCTGGAACCTTCATCCACACGATTATCCTTCGAAGCTACGTATTCTGCGAATGCCCATAGTCCTCTTTCGATACACCAGAGCCAAAGTTGTTTTGTTAAGTAAAAAAGATTTTGATGTCTAATCCCTCCCATCTTGTTAATGTATGCCAAGGCTGTTACATTATCTATTATCAATAAAACCTGTTTATTACGGGCATCTTTAGCGAAGCATTTCAAGGCTAGAAAGGCTGCTTTTATTTCAAGGAAATTGATATGTTCTGATCTTTCTTCTTCTGACCAAAAACCACTTGCTTAAGAAGTGCCACAAGTAGCGCTCCAGCCCGTGGTAGAGGCATCGGAAAAAATGACCAGGTCAAAGCGGTGGTCTTATCAGGGTTGGTACTAGTACCAACCCTGGATCTTTTATATAGTTTTTTGATTCAATGTTCGAATACCACCAAGACATCTCTTCACAAGCATCGATTGGAATTCAAACTTTAAGTTTTTTGTCGTAGCCATGTCTTGCTAAGGTTTGGTGTTTTATATTCTATCCAACTCTTTATACATGAGCCATCCGTAAGCGACTGCGGGAATGCTGCGACTAGAGTACCTACCAATATATATAGATCTTCTAGGCTTATAAACTTGTTTCCTGATTCCTTTTTAAGCCATGTTTTTATTTTTGCTATCCTCTCTGATGGAAGGGAGAGTTTTATCTCTTGGGAGTCTATCACAATTTCTAGGAATCTAACATCTAACATCAGGAATCTGTTAGCCAAAGTTCAATTCACCTTAGAGGTTTTTTTTCTTTTGTTTTATTTTTATAAACATTGTTGATGCGTTATTAAGATTTTTAAATAGTTAAATTTAAGTAGAAATAATTTGTTTTATAAAAAGAAAAGCCTCTAAAAACCATATGGTTTTACTTAAAAATCACATGGTGATTTGAGACAAGAAACCACATGAAAACGGAGTGCTAAAACTACGTGTTTTTATGTGGTTTTTTTACGTGGTTTTACTATGTGGTTTTTCGATATGGTTTTTTTCACAAGAGATGTTTCTTTGGTATCAGGTCGCTCTTGCCAAAATTAATAATAAAACCCAAGGTATTTAGAAGTTGAGTAAGACAATCAATATTCTGCTTAAAATCGTCGAAGGTATTGCCAAAAATTAGGAAGTCATCCAGGTAAGCCATTACTTTGATACCCATCTCTTTAAGTCTGGTTAGAACTGGCTTAACTATCTCTGTGAAAATACGAGGTTCTGAGGACAACCCGAAAGATGGCACCTTAAATTGATATGATGTGCCCTGATGGGAAAATTTTTAATATTTTCTATAATCATCGTGTATTAGAATTTGAAAGTAGGCATTTTTGAGATCGATTCTCGTCATTCAATCATTATGCTGTAATAAATTGATCGTCGTGCGAATATCTTCCATTTTAAAGTGTTCATTAATCACGAATTTATTTAACTGTTTTAAATTCAAGACGAATCGAGATGAACCATCCGATATTGGTACTAAAAAATAAGACGAGAGAAACTGAATCTCTTCCTTTACCGATGCTTCCACCGCTCCTGTAGTTGATAATTTACATATTGCCTTTTCTATTTCCATTTGTGACGTATTTTTGGATAATATTTCAGGGGAAATTTTCGTCTGGATCTGGCTTAGCATTAGATCGATTTTATAACCTCTTATGGCATCCAGCACGAATGGATATGAAGTAATTTGCTCCCATTGTTTATAGTAAAATTTCAACCTACCCCCAATATTTACCTGATCTATTGTCTTGATGCCTGCCTCTGCGATTGCGTCTGAGAGTAATATCTCTTTGTCGGTTGATATCTGTAGTTGGGGTTGTGTTGAGCTCGAGAGGTGAAGGTTGGTTGGTAGTAGCCTCTTGCACTCCCCCGTCTCACCTCCCTCTTGATGGTGGAGCTCCTCCCGTTTAACTGCTGTAACAGTTGATTGAATCTCGGTTGGCTCTGGTTGAAGCTTTTTATTGGCTTTGGGCGTAGATCTTTTAAAATTTTTTCCATGGTTCTAACGTTCTCGATTGTCGATTTAAGACCATCGCCAAATATCATACTCGTAGAGTTAGTTGCTTCTAAGACCTTCTGCATCTTATCATTATATCTACCAACCAAAAATAATTTTCTGGCTAGGTTGAGTTGATGAACCGATTCGGAGGACAATTTAATTGCATGAGCAATATTAGCCAACAAGATTTCCTTCCATGACGATGCCTCGATATCTGTTAGTACTTGTTGAAATACGCTGGCTGAAGCTGATAAGGTAGCTGCCGCCAAAATTGGGTATTCTCTAAAGTGTTTATCCTTCTAGATCGCTTTTGGTCCGATGTCCGTTTCTATTTCCGGATTTAGTTGAGGAGGTTCGAGATTAAGGTTGCCCTTTAAGAGAATTAACGAGAGTGAAGCGGTCTTATCATCTTTTGATGTCCACGCTTGAATCGTAGTTACAACCTCTTTATCCAAATTAATTTTTTTACCTGGCTTCATTGGATCTTCTCCCAGAAAAAACGTTGTCTCATCAACCTCTGTAGTGAAGTTCTCGCCTTCTTCTTCCTACGCCGTTTCCTCGGAATTTTGCTTTGCTTTTGCTGTAGTGACAGCTACCATGTCTAAAAGTCAGACAAAGCGCTGTTATAGGTATGAGTTTGCTGTCGCATGATCTTTGGTCTTTGTCTCCAGATGACGGCTGAGAATCATAAAAAAGGGGGGAGGGAATAGGGAATAGGGATATTTCGACTCCTCCCTTCTTTACATCCTGAGCTAGCTCTGAAAATCGACCTGTTAATTTTTGTGTGGCCTCAACTTAATGCTGAGACTCAATACTGAAGTTATGTAAACACAAGCACGTGGTTAGTGGGATGGAAATCTCTGTATTAGCGAATCCTGGAACAGAGAATCATAGGGAAAGGGCCAGGGAATTGTTTACATATCTTCGTAAGTAAGGTCGTCCTCGTTTTCCATGTTTTCTAACTGCCCATGAATTCACTAGATTTCTGCTTCCAGCAGCACGAGCTTCTCTGAAAGGGCCTGACGAGGACTCATATCGTAACGTGCGACGTCACCGGACGCCAAGAAAAGAATAAAGTATAGGTAAGTGCGTATCACGAGGCTGGCGAGGATTCTTTTTTACCTTTAAATTTCAAGATTTTTCTCTGACCGGTGGCGTTATCTGGGCGATGAGGGAGGGTACCCCCGTACCCGGTACTCGGTACTACACATTAATATCCTCCAACAAAGCAACGAGGTATTAGCTTAGAGCATATATACATATGCTATAAAGGTATAATGCGTGTATACATATATTCATATATATAAGTATATGAGTCCCCATGTCCCCAAGAGCCTCGAATGGCGGCCGACCAATCAGTTGCAATCCCACCAGTGTCTCCTCACTTCCTCGAAGCTCGAAACCATAGAGATATTCTATGTTCGAGCATATTCGATCGAAACTCACTAAAAAGCGCTGCAGAGGGTCAAGTGCAGAGTGGTAGATGCGGGAGCTTCTCTTAATTGGCTCTGCCATACTCAGGACCAACACGCATATAATTCCAATCAGCCAATCACTGGCTCGGAATCTCATGTCTGTGAGCTTCATAAGTGTGAGTGACATACATCGATATGTGTGAGTTGTGTGGGTAATACACATAGATATACAGTTTTTAAAGAAAGTCCTGCACATGGCGGCTCATCTGCCAGCTGCCACACTGCACTTTTGACCCTCTGTAAAAAGCGCGAAAATTCAGCTCTATTCTATTTATGTAAAAAAGCATCAAGCGGCAATAACTGGAACTAAAACCTTAGCCACGAGGTTCGGCGTTCGGCCTATCGCATTATTGGGATTCCAAAAGGTCACGTGACTCTTGCGGTATATATTATTTAGTCACTTGGGGGAAAAATAACACAGGCCTAATGGGTGCAATTCTATTTTTATTTGTTTTACACGTTCAACCATTGTAAAACGATAAAAGCCTTTCAATAACATATTTTTGAGAAGATGACAGTACCTTAGCTATTTTTTCTCAACTCAATTAGTCTTTTGCAGCTTAAAACTTTCCTTTGAAAGTGCGAAAACGCACATTTAACCTTACCAAAATCCCGCTTGTTTTCCTATATATAGTCGGGAAAATTGTCATTTCCTCAAAAATATGTTATTGAAAGCATTTTATCGTATTACAATCGTTGAACGTGTAAAAAAAATAAAAATATAACTGCACGCATGAGTCCTGTGTTATTTTTTCCCCCAAGTGACTATATATATCGCGAGAGTCACGTAACCTTTTGGAATCCCAATCGCATTATCGCATATCGCATATCAGTACTCTAATTGGTTGACCACAATTCGTTACATGTAAACACACTTCTTCCGGTCGGATTCCGGCTTCCGGATGGGATCCCGGATACCTATAGTTTGGTCAGGTGTGCGTTGCGCAATTCTTCTCTAATCGTCCTTTTGGTTAGGACTAAGATATTAGGAATGCCGCAATCGTGGTGAAAACTGAAGTCTAACGTTTTTTTTACCATCTGTCTTTAAATATACTTATTTAATAAAAAACCGAGAGATGCAGTGCGTAGAATCAGACTATGACATCGTTGTCTTTGATGGATCAGAAAATGGTAAGGGTCACAGTCTCAGAAGTCAAACATTTTTTTACCCAACATCAATGGTCATAAAGTAGGTTAATTTCAATATTATTTAGTATCTCACTCGTGAAGCCTTTTAAGGTTGGAACACTTGTCTCAAAGTATGAATAACTGCTGCTCTTCTGACCTTGAACCTTTCCTTGTTTTTTGGTATAAATTAATTGTCCATGGTTATCTAGTTATTACTATCACTTGTTTATATACTTTGTTTTTGTGTAAACTATTGGTGACATTAAGAAATTTTGTTCCCATTAAAATTACAGTGATAATTTACATAAGCGATTACATATTCTTTTTTCTAGATGCTGATACAAGTGTAGAAAGTACTTATTCATTGGACTTAACTGAACTACTTGACGAAAAAAAAAATTTGTCTCTGGCTGATGTAGATGCTATCAATTATGCGTAAGTATTTTTACAAACTTATGTAGGATAGTGAAAATTGTTGGTCACTATATGTGAAAACAACGCTACCCACTACTTATATTTTATAGTTTCCAATGAGTATGGCACTAACTTCAAACAAAACAATATTCAAAAAGAGAATAATTTCATAGAATACAATTATCAAGTAATTATTTTACTTAGGGCTGTAGTGGATAACTTCTTTTCAGCTTATGAATCTATGTCATACTGTAGGCTGACAGTAAAAAAAAAAAGTTATACTCTACAGCCCTAGATATATTGAAATGTCACTGTTTAACAATAATGTTGAGAGTATTAACATAACCATGATTTCTCAAACTGTTCATATAAAGTCACTAAACTAAGTGAGGATGAATGTTAATTTACCAGTAAAAAATTATTTTAACTCAGAGAAATAAATAACCAATTAGTCAATCAAGTGTACAATTAGGTTTACTCTACAATTATTGCATGCATATAGTGATGGAAATTTCGCTGAAGGTTAAAATACAATTTAACAACACTCTTGCTCTACTATGTAGTACGTCGTCGAATAGCAGTAACAGCGGCTGGATTAAGAACCTGGACGACACGTACAACAACGCTGGCCTGGGGAAGATGGACGATTGCCTATTCAACGTGATGGCCATGCAGAACATGGTTGACAACAATGCTGAACAGGTAAACAATAGCGCCTCTCTCCTGCAGGACTGCACGTGAACTTTTGCCGAGTGCAATGCCCTTTAGGACAGCACTATGACGCAAATATCCTCGTTATAGGACATGAAGGGCGATCTGCAGCTAGGACACCTCCTCATGCATCACGAGCAAGTGAGCAACCATGGTAATCCACATTACTTCAATCCAATGACGATGATACCGGTCAGCGAGCTCATGCGGATTCCCGAGGTCATGTTCAACCCGTCGTCCTCCTTGGCATCCTCATCATTGCTGATCAACGATACCCAGCACAAGAGTTCCTCGGTCATCGCCTCGTCATCGGCATACAGCGAAGCCCGGCTGCTCATGCCCCTAAGGGAACCGTCCTTTCAAGCCTTGGAAAAGAGCGCGAGCGAGGAGGGTGACTTGGACCCCAGCTTTCTTTCTCACCTTAAGAAGGAGCAAATGAGCACTGATAGTGAGGAAGATAGTGAAGACACATTAATCGTAGGAAGCGAGTCAATGAATCACTTGGACGATTTCATGCTGTATAACAGCAAGAGCCAGCTTGCGAGCCAAGTTCTTCGGGACGACAAGATGCTGACCGCGTACGCATGGCGATGCAACGAGAAGGATCAGAACAGCCACGCTGCCCAGAAGACCAAAAACCAAAGCTCTACTGTGAATGGCTTCAGCTGCACTTTGAACCCGTTGCCCGTGGTGCAGCAATCGGCAACTTCAATGACCACCACCGCAGCCCTGTTCTCGCTCAAGCGCTTCGATTGGATCAGTGCGCCGCCCACGTCCTCTGACACTGGTAATTATCACTATCAGTTGATCTTTCTCATTTTATTTTCCTGGTTAACTGAATTTTTTTTTATTTCTATAGTCTACGGATATCAAAATGACTGCATAAACTGCGTTTCATATATTGAAGACAGTAATTTTGATTTCTTTGCATTATCATTGCCTGTGCGCATACAGTCGAATAATACTTGAAAATCAAAATTACTTTGCATAATTTTGCAGTATTTATATTTAATTTGTATTTATTTTTTATACCTGATAATGCAATTTTAGTGTCGATCCTAATCCACGTTTCTTTTTATCCACTTCCCTCTCTTACCCTTCCTTTCCCAGGTATGCGAGTCTTACGTGCGAGCCCCTAGTGGAAAGGCTCCCATAGAGTACTCGGCCATCCATCTTATTGGGGAATACTCGAAGCCGCAGCGATTGTTTCGAGCACGCCTCGGGCAGTTTCAGCAGTACGACAAGAACTCTCAGTGACCTTTTGGACTGAGCTAGCCCTGGTGTTGGCTTCCCTTAAAAGTTAACTCCTGGAGCTCAACACCTCATCCGGACAAATTTTCTAAGTACAATTGTAATTTGTAATTCGCTTCAATAATCACGTAGTACTCTTTTCTCCGTAAGAAAGCACTCCAACATGTAAAAAAGTTTTCTAAGCCTTAAAAGGTCTATTACAAAAAAAATGACATTCCTAAGATGACTCAAAAATTGATAAGCAGCTCTTATTTTTCAAATTTCTTTTCAACATCCATACTTGGATTAATTTTGGTGATGGAATCAAAAAGATAATGATTCAAGTGATCCCATGCTCGGTGTACAATTTTTTTTTGAAAGTCCAATTTAGACAAAATGAAACAGCAACTGCTAAAAACACGAAATAACAATCCTGTCGTCATAGATTTAAAAAGAAACTAAACAAAATTACTGAAGAAAGGTGTGTGAATACGGAGTCACGAGACAGTACGGTTTTGGTTAATCAGCTTATTTACACGAGTACAAAGGGTTTCCTTTTCTACAGACTTCACTGGACAAACTTTTTCTAGACAGAGAACTGCAAGAGTACATGACCGAACACAAACTACCTGATCCAACATAATCTACTCACGGAGCCGATGTGCACGCACACACGGTGCAGTTGTGCACCTTGATAGTTATGCTCTTTCTCATTTCCTGTTGCAGATGAGGAGTTTGACGTCGTCTCGAGCGAGAGCACCTTGACCAACCAGTCGACAGACGACGAGCCGTTACTATACCAGCCCAACTCAGCGCAGACTTTTACATTTAAGACGATGCCTGCAACGACAGCTCGCGAACTGAAAAAAGCAGCAACGATGCCAATGACAGCACCACAAGTGGCTCAGCGTGCTTCCCGTCCCCGAGGTCGCCCGTGCTCCAACGGTGATCGCAACGGAAGAGCTCCCGCCAAAGCTGCCCGAGTCGACTCTACAGGCCGGGGAGGAAAACGGATCACCAAGCAATTGCAGAATGACCCAATCAGCATCGAGAAGCGCCAACGGCACAACACGAAGGAGCGCAAGCGGCGCATTCTGCTGCGTTGTCTCTTCGAGGAGTTGCGGAGAATCGTGCCCCGTCTCTCGCACCAGAGGTTCGCTGCAAAGATCGAGATTCTGAGCTGTACGGTCGAGTACTGCTACGAGCTTAAATGCGCTGAGAGGTACTATGTACAGCAGCTCGCTGAACTCAGCCTCAACCAGCTCAACCTCACCAGAAGGCTAGAGAAGCTGAGAAATATGGAGCCTGAGGTCGTTGACAAAAAGACGATAACGTTTCAGACGAGGCCTTTGATGATGTAAGTGCAATATCAGCGTCTACTGTAGCTGATAATGGTACGAGGAAGAGCACGAGAAAAAGTTGACTTTTTTATGATACACGACAAATATGAAAATAACAAATTTTAATTTAATGCTCCTAATTTGGTGTTTCATTTTTCTCCCTTCATTTTATATTTTTTTATGACAAGTATATAATGGTGTTCCATTAAATGCATAATATGAGCATAAAGACACTTGAATGCAAAACTTTTGTATGTATATAAATTTTTTGGGGGGGGGTTCACACATGTCTAGTTGAGCTTATGAATATAATTATAAGTGAGTACAACACAGTTATGACATTGAAATCATACTAAATCATGAATTGTAATTTTTCTCATACAAATTTAACTAAACTTTCTAGTCATCTACGTCATCCTCGGCATCATCAAATTCTGGTACCACATTTCTGCGCCTTTGAAAAAAAGTAACAAACATAAATAAATTATAAGACGGTTACTCGTAAAATAATTACTTCTGAATTTATTCAATAACACAACTTTCGAGTCTTATTTGTATCGATGATATAATTTTACAAGGAAAATGAAATTTTTTATGTAGAAAGTAAATACAAATTCTCTGTATGTAGAATCAAAACGACTGGAATTTTGGACACACCTTGCTCGAAGCTCTGCATATTGTATTCTTCGGCTTGATTGTTTCAACCATTAGCAAACGTACTTTTTTGTAACAACCAACGTGTTTTTTACGTGTTAATATCTAAAAAAAAAAAATTTTTTTTTAGATATTTAATCCACTCTTTTTATTTTTTCTGTAGTAACATAAAAGTAATTAAAAATCACCTGTGATCAGCAGATTTACGTTTTTCGAATATTCACATGCATGTTCTTCTCAGTCTCCACACAACACACCTTCTGGAAAATAGTACTTATTAATTACATTTTTACATAAAATAAGTGAACAGTATATTCCAAAAATTTTATGAATTAAAAAAAAGGTATCAAACGTAAACAAAATAAAATAAAAAAGCATTCTTTTCAATCCCAATTCCCTTTAACAATTTTTTAAACTTACGATATTCTTTAGAAGATTCTATCATTTATTAGAGTGACGTTGAAATTACTGAGTGGTGCATCGTAATCTTGAAAAGAAAATATACTAATGCCAGGCCTTGCTGCAGCTTTCTCCAAGGCTGAATTTTTCACTACTTTTAATTTTCTTGTGTGTCAAGTGCTCAAGCTGTTACTCGAGTACTTTTTATCAAAATTCTGCAAGTTATACTCATATTTGATATAATTCTTTTTTAAACATTGCACTAACACATTGTAATTATGAAATTAATTCAAAAAGTTACATGAAATATTATCATAGCAACGTTTCTCGTACATTTTAATTTTGTCAATACCTACATCTATAACTCAACTGACCTGCCATTGAAAGGAATCGCTCTTGCCTATTAACATTGATGAGGTCATCAGATCTTCAGTAAAAACTTTCAAGACCCTGGAAAAGCTGGGAAGAACAACTTCGTCCACAACCTTCTGAGCGTTTTAAACACTTGTTGAACTGGAATGAACTGGAAATGTTTTTTTTTTTACTTTCTTGTGAGTCCATCTCGTCATTTTACTCAGAGCTCGTTGTAACCATATTTGTCACTCTTCTCAAGCGTTTGGCATAAGATTTTTTTCCAACTAATTATTGTCGTTCATGTCAGTTTCATTAAACTTTGTCTTGTGACGCGTGCTTATTAATTTTTTATTTCTTAACTTAGCACATTGTTCATCTAGCCCGGATACATGCTCTGGGAGAACAGTCTTTTCAGCAACTTCGATGTAGGTATCTATTACAAATAACAATAAATTAAAGAAAAAACTGTAGTGTTCTTCTACCAGAAGTGTCTTTGACCTGACCAATTTCATAATTTATTGAAAAAAAAAAATTCATTCATCCACACAACACTTGAAGCACTTTTATGACAAATTTTTTTTGAACAAAAGATATTTAATGAACTGTGATAGTAAATTTTAAGACCAATTTTCTGTCTTTGAAATAAAGCCAAGTTCAATAGATTTTTAAAAAATTCTTTCTACTTGACACCACCAATCAAAAGTAACAGTGGCTGAAGGAAGAAAGAGCAATGAAAATCCCTAAAAAAGAAACCAAGACCATTTCAAATGGCTTACTAATGTCGATGGGCACGTTCGATTATCTATCGTTCGTTCGTTCGCACTAATCGCACTCCATTAGATCTAATTCCTAGGGAACGTCCGTTCACGCGTTCACCGAACGATTCATTGTTCCCTACGTTCCTTAAGCATTGGTTCTAATGGAGAGCGAACGAACGAACACTGAATAATCGAACGTGCCCAACGTCCCATCCATATTTGCATCGTTCGTTCGTTCGTTTCGCTCGTACAGCTCGCTTATATCCACTAAGTGAGTTCAGACATTTTGTATTCATTGGCTTGGGTCATCCACTTCTGGAAATAATAATAGTCGCCAACTGTCACAAAAGTTCTAAATTATTGTCTTTTATATTAGTATGTGAGCTTATTTAAAAATAAACACCACGTCTAACGAACATAAAAAACGACAGAACAGCACAAACTGTACGAGCGAAACTAACGAAACGAACGAACCGAACGAACGAACGATGAAAATCGAACGTGCTCTATAACTTTTCTTTGCTTTGCGGGCCTATGTTATAGCATAGGCCTGCGAAGCGGAAAAAGATACATTGGGATCGGCCTCATAGCACTGGTGCCACGGTCCTGTGGGTTAATCTCCGTAAAGTGGCGAGTTTCAAAAATAGGGAGAGAATTTAAGGCTCGTGACTGTCAGCGCCATCAGCTTTTCTATCCTTACACATAACACATTGCGGCGTGATTCCGAAGTTTCGAGAGAAGGCTCTCAAGGGCCGATCCCAATGGTACGGCTCCAGTCTTAGAGAATATATACATGGAGGAAGCATTGTATGCTCCGACCGCGAGACGAGATGAGAGAGACAAAAGACAAATAGCAGTACAACCTTTCTCTCTCTTACACGCCTCTGATTGGTTGGCCCCCTTCCGTATATATAGGTATAGTCGTGTCCACGAGTGGCGGTCGTGGGGGAACACAGCAGATATCGAATTCATGAAACCGACTTAGGATAAAGATTTAGTTTTTAAGATGAAAAGAAAAATGAAAAAGCGATTGAAAAATAAAGAATTGTGACGAGCTCTCGATATCCGGTCCTGCGTGACCGGGGAGATAAAAAAGATATGATATGCGAATAATAAAGAACGAAAATGTTATGACAAGCGAAAATGAGAGAAATGTATAATGATACAATGAAAACGACATGTTAAAAGACAATGTAAATGTTGAATGAATAAAGACAGTGTACATACCCATTGTAGGTCAGTACACTATAATATAAAAAAAAAAAAGATATATGTAACCTAAGCTCTGATAAAAATAAACTTATATATTACAAGAGAATATAGAATATTATCCTCTTTAAGTATAGAAGGCCAAAGCGGAATTCCGAGCAATACATACTAAAACAATAATCTTCCATTGGAAAATAACTAAAACAACAAAATTTGAATAAAAATTTCCAATTTTAATTAAAGCCCTCATACCTGGTTAAACAGCTCATGTTTGGCTAATGACTCAGTTAGAATGTTTGTCTTCGATAGCTGAGCGGTCAAGAATGCTACAGATTTTCTAGCCCAACATCATTTTCGGATTCATCTCCACTTAAGTGCTGGCACTGATAATGCAAGTAACATGGAGTCTAATGATGAAAATGATTTGAACATAAATGAGTCCGGAAACGAGACCGATTTAAGTGGTAGCACTGATAATGCAAGTAACATGGAGTCTAATGATGAAAATGATTTGAACAGAAATGAGTCCGGAAACGAGACCGATTTAAGTGGAGATGAATCCGAAAATGATGTTGGGCTGGAAAATCTGGTGAAAAACCAAATTGAAAATGACAAGTTAGAGGAAGATGTGCAATGTTTTGTTAACAATTTGCACTTACGAGCTGGATCGGGTATACGTTGTCTGCTTTACATCAAACTTATTGTTTCAACAATGTTTTCTTACTGGAGCTGATAATATCAACAAATTTTTAATAACTTTTAGGTGGGCGATTCGAGGATGAATTAGTAGTTAGAAGGAGAAGGCGACACTTAATTTGTAAGTGTATCAAAAATTTGTAGAGTTTTAAAGTAGTTAAAATTTCATTGGAAAATATTATTTACTAGAAGCATATTTTAACAAATTGCTTTTATTTATTGAAAACAAAAAATTGTCTTAATAGTACTGATATTCACACAAATTTAAATACACAAATACAAGTACAATATTAAAATAAATTCATAAATTGTTTTCAAAACTAATTTCAAAATATCACTAGCGTACGATTTTGAATACATAAAATAAAACAATGTTTATTATCATTTTTAGTGCAAGATGCAATGTTGATTCATGAAGCTGAACTAATTCCTCATGAAGCAGCCCAACTTCCGCTAGCTCCAAGAGAAGGCAGAGTACGCCGTGGCAGAGGCAGGCCTCGGCAACATCAACTGCGTGCGGCAGCTGCAGAAGTCGAGGAAGATGTGGAAGCTGTTCATAACCACGAAAACGAAGATCCTGAGGTAGTCGATGCAGATCAATTTCCAGTAGCTCCAAGAGGCAGAGCTCGCCGCGGTAGGGGCAGGCCTCGGCAACATCAACTGCGTGCGGCAGCTGCAGAAGTCGAGGAAGATGTGGAAGCTGTTCATAACCACGAAAACGAAGATCCTGAGGTAGTCGATGCAGATCAATTTCCAGTAGCTCCAAGAGGCAGAGCTCGCCGCGGTAGGGGCAGGCCTCGGCAACATCAACTGCGTGCGGCAGCTGCAGAAGTCGAGGAAAATGTGGAAGCTGTTCATAACCACGAAAACGAAGATCCTGAGGTAGTCGATGCAGATCAATTTCCAGTAGCTCGAAGAGGAAGTAGAGTACGCCGTGGCAGAGGCAGGCCTCGGCAACATCAACTGCGTGCGGCAGCTGCAGAAGTCAACGAAGAAATAGAAGCTGTCCATGACCAAGAAAACGAAGATCCTGAGCTAGGCAATGCAGTCCAACCCCCACTGGTTCGACCCCTGCAACATATATCAACAACGTGATGCAGCTGTTGGAGTCAACGATTTACTGAATGCTGACAATGATCATAATCTTGGAGCAGTAACAGAAGGCGAAGCTATGATTTACCCTGCATTAGGTCATGAAATAGGAAGATTTCCCCATGTCAGGGGTAGGCTTCAGGAGGATCAACAGCATAATGCAGGTGTAGAAGCCAATGAAAAACTGGAAGTTAGAGATATCCAAGAGCTCCTAGAAAACGCTGAGGTGGCAGTGCCAGTCCAGCTACCGGTAGATTCAGGAATAAGTGGAGCTCCTCGAGTTGAAGGCATACTTGAGCAACAAATTCAACGACGTAATGCAGCGATAGATATAGATGTACAAGTGGAAGAGCCTATCATTCACGAACCTGAAGTAGATGCACAGGCCGCAGCTATTATTCGACCACCGTCCAATCAAATTTCACCTCAACATGATATCCCAACTTTAGATATAAATAATAGCGAAAATGAAAATGGTACAATATAAATTTGTAAAAACAACCATTGAATTTATTAGATTCCATTATTTACGTAATAGAAATGTAATGACATAAAGTTATAATTAAACTTTTTTATTTTTTTTTTTATGAAAGTAGAGCCACCAAGAAAGAAAAAAAAAACTCGTCGAGCAGGACAAGCCGCTAGTGAGTACAAAGAATTATGTTATATTTTTTTTTCACTTTTTTAAGCACGATTTGTCAGTCAGGATAAAATTTACATAAGTTTCAAGGTAAATAGAAATGACTTTATAACTTTAAGTGTGTAATGCGCAGCTCATATTATGTAATAAAATTTTGTTTGAATTTATACTTATATTTCATAATAAAAACTTGTTACAGAATGCGTTTCCTGCTTTGGGTACAAGCATGTTCAACTACTAAGACCCTGCCGCCATAGACTTTGCACTACGTGTGCTAATGAATGGTACAAAATGAGAAGACAGACCGGAATGACCTGTCCATTTTGTAGACAGATTGTGATATCATGGTTACCCCGAGCAATGATGCCAGATATGAAGTAATGAGAAATTTTTTACCTTATATACCGTTAAATCACGTTTCAATATCAAATTATGCATTTTATTTCAGCGCTCCAGTGGAATTGAATGATGTGATAGTAATAAATTGACAAAAAAAAGTGTACAAAGAGAAATGATTTGCTAAATTTTTAAAAAATTTGTTTTTTGTACAGTTCTTGTTAATAATATACAGTTATTCTGCAGTAGTTGCATAAGATGTGTTAATATTAATTTTGCATTGTTGATTAAAAGAATTAAAAGCATAAATGTCTGTTTTTTATAATCCATTTATATTCCTGAAATAAGTTGTAAAAACAGTTATTGAATGTCAGTATTTGAGAAATTCAGTAGAATGTGTCAACCGATACAAACGTTAATCGTATGTGTCTTAATGCTTATTCAATTATAAGATCA
>NW_019379693.1:149373-213834 GCF_000648655.2 Copidosoma floridanum
TTCGTTTGTTTATAATTTTTATATATTTTTATAAATAAATTTATTTTATAAGATTTCACACTTTAATAATAAGATTTAAAAAACTACTCTTGGCTAATGCCAGTAAAATACTAATGCAAAAATGTGTAAATACTTTCTGTATATTATTATTATTACAAGTGTAAATATTATTTTTTTAATTATTTACTGCATTGATCGATACGGATTTATTGGGGTTCTAATATCTAATATGCCCTTTATCCTGCATGTATCCTATCCTAATGAAAAATACTGCCACCTTCCCGTCGGTTTCCATTGAGTAATGCCAATAAAAAATGAATTATACGACGTATTGTAATAGTATAATATTGAATTTATGCTCGCATTAGTATTTTATTGGCATTAGCCAAGAGTAGTTTTTTAAATCTTATTATTACAGTGTGAAATCTTATAAAATAAATGTATTTATAAAAATCTACAAAAATTATAAACAAACGAAACGTAATAAAATAAGTATTAAGAAAATATATACCTGAAAAAAAATGATAAAATAACATAGGTTAGATTCCAAGCCCAGAGCGCAAAAGCTAATGGAGCATTCTTGACCGCTCAGCTATCGAAGACAATCATTCTAACTGAGTCATTAGCCATACATGAAGTGTTTAACCAGGTATGAGAGCTTTAATTAAAATTGGAAATTTTTATTCAAATTTTGTTGTTTTAATTATTTTCCAATGGAAGATTATTGTTTTAGTGTGTATTGCTCGGAATTCCGCTTTGGCCTTCTATACTTAAAGAGAATATATTCTATATTCTCTGGTAATATATAAGTTCTTTTTCATCAGAGCTTAGGTTACATATATCTGCTTTGTTCCCCCACGACCGCCACTCGTGGAAACGACTATATCTATATATACGGAATTTTAAGGGGGCCAACTAATCAGAGGCGTGTAAGAGAGAGAAAGGTTGTACTGCTATTTGTCTTTTGTCTTTCTCATCTCGTCTCGCGGTCAGAGCGTACAATGCTTCCTCCATGTATATATTCTCTAAGGCTCCAGTACTCGGACACTTAGGGCCTTTGCACGCAAATGCGATAATAGCAATTAAGGAATAAGGAAATAATGGGAATAAGAGGAATAGCAGAAATAAACGGAATAACGTTTCGATATATACTTGTACTTTTTTTAAAACCTCAGACTAACATCCTTGACTGGGGCCGTACCATATAACTTTTTTTTGCTTCACAGGCCTATGTTATAACATAGGCCGATGTACAGAAAAATAGTTATATGGTACGGACCCTGACGTTTCCAAAACAGTATGGTACACCCGAGTGACAGTGATTCTTTCTCGGCACTTGCCCTAAATGGCAACGTTGAATATTATTTTCTCGAAGCAATCATAGATGTCGACAGTTATGCATGGCACCCAGACTTCTCCCCTATAAGTAAAGAAAGGGAAGCGGAGGGAGAGCCTGACAGAGCTTGTTTACGTTTTTGAGCGTATCTTCTGCTATGCCGTCGAGACACGTAATAGTGTGATTCTTGGTGCCGGCATTATGAGTATAAGACTCGTTCTCCAGCTGTAGTTGTACCCCGCGGTATTATTTATGTAATAAATGAACTATAGCTGCACGATAGAGTCCTGACGGCTTACATAAAACAATGCTACATTAGTACAATAACCTGCAATTAATAATCAAGTTTAATTAACTCCTGAGCAAGAGTGTGCACGTTGTAAGTAAATGGCTGTTTTTATTTGTTTATATTAATTTATCTCGCAAACGAGATGAACTTAGGGGTATCAAAATCTTGCACTTATTTTCTGATCCTGTAGATAGATTGAAAATATCAGCTGATACCAGATGAGCAGGATTCCTCAAAGATTCCTTGTTAAATCCTGAATTGTATGTTACGTGCTTGTCAAGATTAAAACAGATGGTTTTCGATGCTTATTTTTTTTTTTTTCATAAAGTCTAAAAGACATTAATTTAGTGGAAGTGTGGGGAAGCAGCAAAGTTTCAGATAAGTGCCACAAATTCTTGATCTTTTACATAATATATATTGGTTACAAGAAATCCGATACTTTGTGGTTTTTTTTGTATTTGTTTCCAGAATATGACTTTTTTAAAGGAATATCCAACAGTACTAAACATGACCAAAGGATGACAGCAATGGGGTATCGGGCAACAAGCAGCTGGTCAACAAAAGGAATAATCTCCTAGCAGTAAAGTGCTTGTACTCGTCGGATTTGGTGTTTCCACCAAGTTCTCTTTACTAGTCAGGTCAACTGTAAGAAATTCATGCAAAGGGCCTGAGTGTTAATGCCCCAGTAGCTTCCAGTAGCTTTGTCAGCAAAAATCGTGTAAAAGTCTGTATCTGGGTAAGCTAGTGTATTACTCTGTTTTTTTTTTTGCTTTTTTCACAATAACAGCATGCATTTGTACTCCTGGCATTTTAATCATGAAAATGCACGTATCATTGGCAGAATTTTAATAAAAATAGCCTGTTACCGTTGTTAATACTTAACTTCCAAACTTGTGTGTGCGTTTTAGGTAGTGCAAGGCTAAGGAAAAAATATCGATGGCATTCGGAAAGGACCCCACGGCTTAGGAAAGCCAATAATGATTGGTGTATGAGTATTGAAGTATTTGCAGATCATCGCTATTTTGAAGGAGTACCCAGCACGATACACTGTCACACTCAAAATTAGATCTTTGCAGGGAGTGTTGACAGAAGCTCCAGACAAGGTAGGTATAATATTTTATAGGCACGTTGAAAAATAGTTCCAAAGCGCTCAATCAACTTGCAATGTCGAGACAACAATGCGCAATGGTTTTTGTAAGCTGCAAACAGATTATCTTAAAATCACCCACAACCTCACAAATCACCATATAAGCCTGTTTTGGGCATTCGCTTGTGCATACTTATCTGCACCGTTAAATGCCCAAAACTGGCTTACACTGTGAATTGTAAGGTTGTGGATGATCCTAAATTATTGTACTGGCAGCTTACAAAACACATTGCGCTTCATTGTCTTGATATTACAAGTTTATTCAGTGCTCTGAAACTACTTTTCAACGTGCCCATGAAATAATTATATCCATCTTGGCTGCAGTTGCTATGATCGCTTACTGTAAAGATCTTATTTTGGTTGGTATGATAGCAGGACTCACAGGGCTGGGATTTTAAAGGAAGGAATTTAAAAAGTGTTTCTCTTTAAAATTCATCTTTTCAAAATTGGGTAATCTTATTTTTATACTTTCACAATTAGTATACCTGTGAAACTATTACTTTGAAAGTAATAAATTGTGACAGTTATGAATTTCCATGTTGGAAAGGTGTAAAATTAATTATCAATTTGCTCGAAAAAAACAGAGTAATACACTAGCTTACCCAGATACAGACTTTTACACGATTTTTGCTGACAAAGCTACTGGAAGCTACTGGGGCATTAACACTCAGGCCCGTTACATGAATTTCTTACAGTTGACCTGACTAGTAAAGAGAACTTGGTGGAAACACCAAATCCGACGAGTACAAGCACTTTACTGCTAGGAGATTATTCCTTTTGTTGACCAGCTGCTTGTTGCCCGATACCCCATTGCTGTCATCCTTGGGTCATGTCTAGTACTGTTGGATATTCCTTTAAAAAAGTCATATTCTGGAAACAAATACAAAAAAAAACCACAAAGTATCGGATTTCTTGTAACCAATATATATTATGTAAAAGATCAAGAATTTGTGGCACTTATCTGAAACTTTGCTGCTTCCCCACACTTCCACTAAATTAATGTCTTTTAGACTTTATGAAAAAAAAAAAAATAAGCATCGAAAACCATCTGTTTTAATCTTGACAAGCACGTAACATACAATTCAGGATTTAACAAGGAATCTTTGAGGAATCCTGCTCATCTGGTATCAGCTGATATTTTCAATCTATCTACAGGATCAGAAAATAAGTGCAAGATTTTGATACCCCTAAGTTCATCTCGTTTGCGAGATAAATTAATATAAACAAATAAAAACAGCCATTTACTTACAACGTGCACACTCTTGCTCAGGAGTTAATTAAACTTGATTATTAATTGCAGGTTATTGTACTAATGTAGCATTGTTTTATGTAAGCCGTCAGGACTCTATCGTGCAGCTATAGTTCGTTAATTACATAAATAATACCGCGGGGTACAACTACAGCTGGAGAACGAGTCTTATACTCAAAATGCCGGCACCAAAAATCACACTATTACGTGTCTCGACGGCATAGCAGAAGATACGCTCAAAAACGTAAACAAGCTCTGTCAGGCTCTCCCTCCGCTTCCCTTTCTTTACTTATAGGGGAGAAGTCTGGGTGCCATGCATAACTGTCGACATCTATGATTGCTTCGAGAAAATAATATTCAACGTTGCCATTTAGGGCAAGTGCCGAGAAAGAATCACTGTCACTTGGGTGTACATCACTACGTTATTTCTCTTTTTCCCATTGTTTCATGATTCCCTGATCTTATTCACGTTTTTCCTTATTCCTCGCTCTTATCGCATTGGCGTGCAAAAGCCTATAAAGCTGCGAAATAGACTGCGGGCAATAAAACGAGCCAACTAGAGCTATATAGTAATCCCTTGAGGATCACTAATCAAATCTATAGCGCGTCTTTCTATTCTACTCGGCCAAAATTCGTCCCATTCGGTAAGATTTACATTGTGAGGTTACAATTCAAATACAAAATAATCTACACATATGTTAGAAATTATAAAGATATAAGGATATAAGGAGCCTTATATCCTTATATCTCTATGTTAGTAATAGTAAAGTCGTTTGTTGCCTATAAGGAATTAAATTCAGGAATTCATGGAATGGTGAACCAACTCTGATACGGGATACGGTATGATTTGGTATAAACAAGGTATGAACGAACGGCTTAATCTTATGTAATTTAATGATCTCAAAATCAACAGCAAACAAAAAATTGTATGCTTTATTATTTTTCATAAAATCATACACAAAAAACTTTTATTTCGACTCGTCTTACGGTATTTGAATATTGGAATAATTCATATACTTAAAAGTGAAACGCTGAGTCCAGATTAATCAAAGACTTACTTATACATAAATCTGCTTAATGATTTTATTTGGGACCTCTCTCCAATAAACAAATTCATATAGATCAATGTATGTTTGTTGTTCCCGTAAGTACCTGTTACCTATGTAAAATAACGTC
Organism: Copidosoma floridanum; assembly: GCF_000648655.2. The sequence goes on from NW_019379693.1 coordinate 154,571, forward strand.
AATATAAACAATACCCATAGGAGTAATTTTATATAGATGTAAGGTTTTGGAACAAAGTCCATATCGATTCGTATGGATTTTTTTTATTGGGTCGCTTTGTACAGTACGACGTCACCTTAAATATATATATATATATCTCGCGATAAACGACACAGAAATCGTATTCAAACTATTATTTTTTTCCATACTCGAATAGAATACAGTACCATTTCTTCAAACAGGTGTAAACACGCAAAATCGATAAAAATACTTATTAATAAATTCTTATTTTCTTCTCACTTATACATGCGTACAAGCATACCCACACTACAAGACAACAAGCATGCACTCTACAGAGAGAAAAAGAGAGAGTTGGAAAAAGACAAAGAGCAATAATTGTTCATATGTATATACACAAGTGAACCCACAATGCATACCCATGTTTAGATGTTGCGTGCTCCTTTTCTCGTATCGGATTGATAAGACTTAGAGGTTCAAATAGCGGTGCACCTACTGATCACTCCATTTCATGCCCAATTTTTAGTTGTGCGTACATAGATACTTATGCATATAAGTGTGCTTTTAATGTTTAGTCTTTATCGCTTTTAAAATCTGATCGTTTTTCCGTAGTGGCCAAACTAGTGACAATTCTGGGCAAACCAGAATTCCACAACAACTTTGAGCGAAGGATGTGCATATCGTGAAGGATACCAATTATGTTCTTTGTACTTCATACCAAACGGTACTTTTTATCATAGTACACTACTGACTTACTGTGGGCATGTACGCTTCATATCCATTAATCATATGTTATAGTTCACAATTATCGTATCATCATATCGTTATACATTTCTCTTTTTTTCTGTGTGTCATTAAAATGTCCTTTTATTTGCATATCTAAATAATCTCATATCTATGGTCACGCGTAACCAGTTATCACCAACTCATCACAATTTTTATTTTCAATCTCTCATTTCTTTTATATTCATCTTAAATTAAAAGCATTAATCTAAGCCAGTGCCATGGATTATATACCTGACAAGAACAAGAAAAGAACTGGATGCACTGGGAACCGAACCATTACATTATAACCTCATTTTTTTTCTTAATATTTTAAAGTGTGTCACTATCTGAGATATTTGCACTTTATCTAACTGAATTTTTCACAATGTTGTATACAGTAGTAAAATTTATGTATTTGTTCCACATTGAATTAATAAATGTAATTTTTATTGGCAGATTCCATGACATAACCTCTCTCACTGGTGGACTTCAAATTTTCAGGAACGAATGTATGTCGTACTAGTGTACAACAAACAAGACTTAATTCGTTAAGCATAAAATCTAATTAAATTCGTATTAGTTGGTTCCATAACATAACCTCTCTCTTATTAGTAGATTTCATACATTGCACTTAACAAATTAAGGTTTGCATAGTATACTTCCACCATTATATTATATTATATTAATTGTATTTTTCAAAGATTCATCGCAGTTAGAACATATTATGTATGTCCGCAATTTCTCATATATACACTTAGTATATTAATTATTACTTTTTTAACAATATTATGTACGACGGTGTATGAATTTTAGTGTTTTAATGAAGTTGTAAATTCTCGTCTCGAATCCAGAGCCACAGCATACGGAAAAAACTGAGTCATCTGACAAAAATTCGAACCTATGCACGACCTCTTTGTTTCTGAGGCTACATTGTACACCCTAACCTCTGAACAAATTACAACTCATTGTATTTATCCATCGTATTTTTTTCACTCTCTACTATCCTACCGGCAGTACGTACACATTTTTTCTACTCATTTACATGCACATATTCTTTCATTACAAATTCGTATTATATCACATATATTATATCATATCGCTGCTATATTTTTATTTTTCGCTTTGAAAATGACTTAATTTCATAAAATAGTTAACCTTCTTAACCGACTTTCGAAATCAATATCAAAGGTGAAATGACAGGAATTGAACAGTCACCCATCCAAGTACAGCCATCCACGACAAAAGCTGCTTAACTTCTCTGATCAACGAAGCTGGAACTCCATCGCTTATATTCTATACTTGTATGCCATATTACGAACAATTGGTTTTGAATAGAAAAGAACAGTATATTTATCATACGTATGTATAAATTTAGTAAATGTTAACACGTCCAAATAAACGTACAAGTACTGCCCTTTTCTATTCAAAACCAATAGTTCTCAAGTTGCTTGATCAGGGCACTGTTTCCGAATTGCGCTTGCGCTCGGGGCCCATGCAATGCCATGCATACTTTTTTTTATATAAAAGTTCTTTACGTCTGGCTCTATTGCATGCCAGCGCTACTACATAGCTACATATATAACAAATTACCTTCCAAAACGTCTTCAATCCTTCAGATCAATCCAATCCTTCATCAGATCGTTTAGTGTCAAAATGGTAGTAAAATGTCTATATATATTATGTGTACATAACCTCTTTGACATATATATATATATATATGATGTTACTTCGATATATATACATTACCTTTCCGACACGGATCCATCTGATGGAGAACTATAGGTACTGCAACAAAATTACAACAGACCACACAGTGCGTGAAATAGGGCTTTTAGACCACCTGTCTTACGTTACAACGTTGTTGCGACACTTCCGTTTGATAAATATATAAATTTTTTTTTTATATTAAAATGTACTAACTCGTATAAGGGTATATACACAATATAAATATACAAATAAAAGAGCGTTGGATTATCATCGTACTATTGCTTTATTCGGTCGGTTTAGTTGTTCTACACATCACACTCTTTCTGTTCCTCATTCATGATTTGATCTGTTTAACAAGATTACGTCAATTTTTGTTTCTGTCAGAGTTTTATTTACTTTTATTATAATTTTTTTCACACAATATTGTGTGTAACTGTGTATCGATTCAAAATGTTTGTCTAAAAGCAGTTGAAGGGTGGAACAAGTATAACGCTTGAACCGGCCTAAGGGATCACTAACGGTATGCAGTACGATGAAAATCAGACGCTCCCGCAGGTTACCACGTTACCAGGAGCATTGTCACGACATTCGATACCTTGCAAAAGTAAGCATTTTTTTCAATGATTTCTATAAAATAATGGTTAAGCGCATACACACTCTAAGGACTATTGAAAAAATGCTTACTTTTGCGAGATATCGAAAGTTGTAACAAGGCCTCTAGGGTCTGATCAGACCGCTGTACACTCGAGGTGTATCTTAATTCATTTCGCGAGATATTTGAATTTTTTAAATTATTTATTACATCGACACACTGAAAGAAACTATAACCGTAAGGTAATAGTTTGCTTACTTGATTGCCTTTTTTGTCCTTGTGTTACTTATATTTGTAACTACGGTATGCCATATTAAATCTATGTTTTCCTACCATTGGCAATTGGCACAAAGTACAACTGTCGCTTTGCGCCCTCGGACGACTCTTTACGCCCTTGTAATCACTTTGGATCCACAGGCTAAACATTTTTTTGTGCCCTCAGGTCCCAAAATTATTTACTGGGCGCGAAGTGTGTTCATGGGCGCAAAATTTTTTTTTAACGCCCTCCGTAAGAACATTATACATGACTCGGGCACCAACATACACCAACCGCACCCTTCGGGCGATCATGTTTGCACTTTGTGCCCCAGTGACGTAATGTATCATTTCCTACCCCGGGCGTTTTTGAGAGTATGGTGTGTCCTCGGTAGAAAAAATAGGATTTGCCACATAAGCGCCATCGCTCCGAGGCTACCTTACGTACGTCTCTCAGGTTGCAAAATAGCCCTGGAGACAATGATGGCACTTATCCGACGAAAACTACTATTTTTAAGTTTTTCAATCTCTTTACTCGAGAACACAGAATTCGAGGTACCTTTTTATTCTTACTGGGGTGGTATTCCATAACTTCTACACCATGGTGCACGCCACGCCACAGGCTGACTGTACGTTACTATTTACTTGTGTAACGTGACGTCAAGTTGTGGCGTGGTATATTGTAGATCGTAGATGTTACGGAATACCACCCTATAGTAGATGTTACGGAATACCACTCTGACAACACGGTACACATTACACCGTCGAGCCATAGGGCCTTGTCACGACTTTCAATTAATACCTCGCAAAAGTAAGCATTTTTTCGACAATTTCTATAAAGGCTGTGTTCGGAAATTATGCGTTGGTTAAGTTTTTGGTTGGTACCTACCCCCACCCTGGCTTAACTAACTGACCGTGCGTTCGCACATGTAAACAATAGTTAATCAGCTGGTCACCTTTTGGCGCACTTTGAGCGCTTTCAAGTCCTCTCTTTAACCTTAAAAGCGCTTAAAGTGCGCCAAAACGTGACCAGCTGATTAACTATTGTTTACATGTGCGAACGCACGGTCAGTTAGTTAAGCCAGGGTGGGGGTAGGTACCAACTTAATACTTAACCAACGTATCATTTCCGAACAGAGCCAAAATAATGATTAAGCGCATGCGCGGTCCAAGGATTATCGAAAAAAATGCTTACGAGATATCGAAAGTCGTCACAAGGCCACAGGTACCGTTTCCTTTACTATCAAATGACACAGTATCCACAAAATAATTTTTGTGGTGATATCGTGTATGGATAAGAAATTAATAACTAATTTTCATCGAATTTATGTTATTCCAACTGACATCATTTTGGGCCACTATTAACTAAAATACATCTTTACGATGAAAGTACGTTATCAATTGTCCATCCACATAGTAAAACAGTTCTAAAAATTTTTTGTGGGACATAAGCTGAACAAAATGAGATTCATAGTTAACAGGATGTAACTCGTTAGTAAAAGATCTCAGCAACGAAAATTGTGGACTTTTTGACGCTTTATCCAGGTTTCGCATTAATAAGTACGTGTTAAAGTCTGATAAAACGTCTTATACTTTTGCTTGCTTCTCTCGGTAAAATCTCCAGGTTAAAACGTACCGAAAAACTGTTACACTGCCTCCTTTTAAGTATTACGTTAAAGACTTTTTAAAAATAACTCTTTCATGAGGCAAAATCACGCGTGTCTTCAAGTAGAAGTTCTATGGAAACTTTGCTGGATGTTACTGTGGAGTGTTCTCTATAATTGAAACTTACAACGATTGGTCGAAGTGATGATAAAGTGGCATAAAATTAGAAAAAATAATAGAAAAATAGAATTGAATTTCCATACCTATTACTATGGTGATGGTAAAGAAAAAACAAATTTTAAGACAAGAATACTTCGTTGGTAGTAGCAGTATTCGTAAGTACCGAAAATAATGAATCGAGAAGGGATTTTTAAGGATTCGCTTGGAGTAAATTTATCAATTATAAATGAATACTCGCGAAACGAGTTATCTGGAGTAATAAAAATGTACAAATGATGTTGTACTGTTGGCGATTAAGCACAAAAATGAATAGCTAATTCAGAATTAAGTAGTGACTTTAAATGATTTTAATTAAACTTTTTTTTTTTTTTTTTTTTTTGTAACCGCATACTTCAATATTGTGAGTAGTTAGGGTGAAGTTAAAAACAATGATGTATGCTACTGTTTCCTATTAATAAAGGAAAAGGCGCATGACTTGATTATAAACCAATACCCGAGGAAAAAAAATATGGGTGATAAGTGGAAGTGATACCACAATACAAACAAACAAAAAATTGTTCTGTAGTCGATTTTACACGAGAATGAATGGTTTATTTGAATTGGATGGTCACTAAAAATTTTTTAGTAACCTGTATTTCTTTTATTTTTGATGAAAATTCCAAATTTCTGTAATGTTAATCTGTCCGAGAAAAAAAATTTTTAAGTTACATTTTGCTCGAAAATGAGGTTTTGTGACAAAACTGATTTCAAATAGCTTATTTAATATTATCATTAAAAATTTTTTACGTTAAATAAAAAGTAAAAAGACAGTCACCTTAATTATAACAGTAACGAAAACTCGTGCTGTACATCCTACGTACCAAAATACAATATTACACACACAATTAATTGCAATCCTATATATATTGTCTACAGCCTTCATTGTATATATAATATGCTCCAATGAAAAGACACAACGTGTTATACCCTAACACAGTTAAGTTTCATAATTTAGTACACTTAACAGAAGTGACAGGTGATTACAAGGCTGATATTTTGTTTTTGTAACTCGTCACTCTCACACATTTTACCCCTGAAAACTAAATATTCTTCGAATTATCTTGTTACTGGAGTGTGTAATGGAATAATGAATCGATGAACATTTGATTATTAAAAAAAAAAAAAAAAAAAAAAAAAAAAATTGTATAGAAACTAAAAGACATCTGCATGTCACTGTTTCCAAACATTTCGACACGAACAGTCAGCTTTGGAACTCGCAGTAAGACAGACTTTTATTGGTAGAATACGATACTGTACTTACATCGCGAAAAGTTGATGTCAAGCAGTTTATTCACTTTTTTTTGTGACCACATTTTCGTTGCTCCCACAATAATATTAAATTTAATACATACACCTGTTTTTCACTTGGAATAGTCGCAACTGTGAGTATACGCCACAAAAATTATTCATCTCAAAATAAACCACCGAAACTTTTTCAGCTGGAAGCCCCCCCCCCCTCTGTTACGATGGTCACTGAACTATTATCGACAAATGAAATAAAAACATCAAACATCTCTTTAATTAAACTATTTTATTTTTATAATCGAATACTAGGGTCGGTAACGATGAGTTTTAAAGAATTTTCATTAAAAGACAATGTTTTCAAACGTTGGTCGTTTCGTTATTCTTACACCGGTATAGTTTATAATGTTTTACTGCTAACATTCTTGATGGTAACACAATATTTTTTCTTGCGAGATTATATGAAAGTGTTTAAGCTTAATCAAAAAAATGTTGAACTTTATACAGAGGTATGTTATGCATTGCTTTTTTTTACGGTCAATTTTATCTTAATTTACAACATTTTCAAGCAGAAAAATGCAATTAGAATGTTCAAAAAACTCAATTTAGTCAAAGAATTAGTAGGAAGATTAGAAACTAATGATAAAAATTTATTAAACCACATAACATATGCTTCGTTTATACACTTCAAGTACATTTTTTCCCTGTACTTTGTATTGCATTATTTTTATACGGATTTCAACCTGTCAATGTTTTTGGCCATAAGAGTGTTTCATGCTCTCGTAATAGATGTAGTAGTGATGCAATTTGTTTTTTTGGCCATTTTAATCAAAATATTATTTAAAACTATCGACTTGTATTTAAAAAATCATTTTGAAAATTCTATCAATGTTGAAAGTGTCGATTTCTTTGGTTATGACAACATACAAGTGCAATTTTCGACAATGTCGAGATTGCGAAAGATTCACATGTTGTTGATTGAAGTGTCGCAAGGAATATCTAATTTTTTTTCTCTACAAATTTTTATGTGTCTCGCCATGTATTTTGCCTCTCTTTTGTGTTACGGTTATTTCATGATACACATTTGCGTTGATGCGACTGACGGTTTTAAAAACCCTCTTGCATTACCTTTTGCGAGGAACTTTCTCGACACCTTACTCATGGTTACATTATTAACAAGGTCTGCGAGCTTGGCACTTAAAGAGGTAACGTATTACTTGTTTTTAATTTTATTTTTTTCTATCTAAAAAAAAAAAAATCTAACAAAACTTTAAAAAAACCACACAGAGTAAAAAAGTCAAGACTACGTTGGTCCAATGCTTATTGAAAAACAACGACGTGAAGTACAAACGTATTATATACCAAGTATGTTAATAAATGTTTTGAGTAACAAATACTTTGTCTAAGTATACAATAAATATGCGTGTTTCTAGCTCCTATTGTTCTCACATCAATGTCGGAGCACAGAAATCAAGTTTGAAATGTTATCTGTCTTTTCAATAAACGATTCATTACTCGTATCGGTTAGTATTTTCGATATTTATGAAATTTATTTAACATAGTCAAAACTTATTTAAATAGGCAAAGAAATAATTTTTAGAAAATAAATTTATGAAATATTGTATTACGTTTTATTATTTTTCAGATAATCAGTGCAATTGCATCGTATCTGGTGGTACTATACCAATTTAACCCCTCGCAAAAAGTAAATGATAACTTGATGGAAGATCATTGAATCTAAAAACCTTTTAATAAAGGTCCATTGAACTGGAAGGATCATATTGGATTTGCCATTAAATGCAGCACAATACACCAGTATCTTTCTTATAACTCTAAAAGTGAATTGTTAATATTTTTACACGCCTGGGTTGTCAACAATTCTAGTATATTATTAATGTACTTACGATTACGTACTCTTTTTGATGTTAAATTATAACGGTTTAATAAATTTAAAATAAAAAAATTATTTAAATTATGTTTATCAAACATATTACTTATTGTAGTAGTGTCAATTTTTTTGCACCAAGTTAAATTTTGGAACCAATTCATCATGCATTTACAAATTATAGTTGTCGTATCATGGTACTTGCCCACGTACGAAAAAACTATTTTTCCTTTTGAGGGCGCAGTAAACGTCCAAAGATGAAAAAAATGTCAAAATTAGGAAAGCAAATATTTTTTTTCAGTTTAAATTTGTCTTTGATAGATAGTAAAATCATAACCCCGGAATTATTGCGTGGTACCTAATGCCAATTAACAATGTCTATACTGAGGTACTATATTATGAAAAGTCTGAATATTTGACAGTGTCATTTATTTTCTGAAATAGTTTTAACATTGAAATTTTTTGGAGATTTACAAAGTGAAAAAATTATCGTTAAAAGTATGTTTTTATTTTAAGTATACACAATACAGGCAGTGCCTATAGGCTAAGTCAACATTTATTAGTGCGAGGTCAATTGGGAGCGAATGAGTCATCACCTCGGTAGTCGGTCATCACTACAAAAAATTGGGTTTTCCATGTGCAAGATATTTATAACAACGCATTTTGTTATTTCATACCAGAGCCCTTTTTAAAATGGTTTTTCAATACACAATAAAAACGAAAAAATTAATTGCTTGGGAATACGATAAAAAGTAATAAGCTAAAATATCAGTTAAGAAAATTTCCCTTTGAGTAGTCCACGGAGTTATACGTATACAAATTTCGAGTATTTAATTTTTTTTTCCTTGGTATAAATATTTGTTAAGCACACGAAAATTTTTAATGGTAAAAATAAATTTAAGATCGATCGCGTAAAACATTTTCGATTCGAGAATATGAGAAGCAGTGGGGACATATATTACTAATATAAATTATTTATTTTGGAAAAAAGTACGTACATTCTACCCCCTACTCTTCCAGATCGATCGGTCACTTGAAAAATAGGAATTCAGCAGAAGTATGAGAATTTTTTTTTTTCATAAGTGCTGACTTTTTATGCGTCCCGATAATTCGATGGCACTTTATTACGCCCTTGAAAGTATCTGCTCGTCTTATAATATATCGGATATTTTTTTTAGTACCTTATATATGTTAACTCCCACCATCGTGCACCTCATTATTTTGCATTATATATTTACACTCATCAATACTAAAAAAGAAAAAATGTATAAATACACATAAAAAAAAAAACTATAATAAATAAATAATAAAATAACCAGTGCCTTAGACAGGGAATATGACATGACACAGTCAATCCGGAGCCACGAAAAAAATTTTGCCAAAAAAAAAAAACTTACACACAGAAACAATGTCATTGTCACCTCGACGGGTTTTAAAAAGTAATTGAAAATTAAATCAAAATACACCAGGCATACCAGTAAAAATACTTATTTTTCGGTATTTGAAAATTTGAGAATTCAAATCTTAAGTGATTAGTAAGCGAGGCTTCATCCACTTTTTCAAACTTACCTCGTCGCGCTCCCGCGCTACTTGATTGTCGCCGTTCGTGCTTCATATATCTCATGAACTTTAAATTTAGAAAAAGCTCAGTTTGACTGATCAGTCCCCGTACGACTCGTTTTGCGCCCAAGGTAAAGTCACCGATAGTTTGCGCTGCAAAAGGAAGGTTTCGTGACAATATCCATAAATAACTTTATCTTGCAATACGCCCGAGTCCTCAAAACTCGAAATGACCAGCTACCGCACAAATAAACTTTGATAATCACCATGCAGGTAGAAAAAAAAATGTATCCACCTACGAGTAAGTCCCTTCGCCGCATCCTACACTCGCAATCTCAGTTAACAAGAAAAAAGAAAAAAAGAAAAAAACGCGAAATAAGGCGATACATCATCCGAAGCTGCGAGAGTAATTTCGATTAAAAGTCGCGATAAGCAGGAAAGGAGCTCTCACGATAAACATTATCACTTTTCCTCCTCTTCGAGTCTTCACATCCGCGCTCAGATATGCATACGTGTATTTTAAACCCTCGAGTTTTGTTGTTCCTCCATTTATCTTATTCCCATAATCCGGCAGCCGATGTGCGTATCCGAAAGTGTAACGAGCCGGTCGGACTATCAGGAGCAAAAAGTCGTACATGCAAATGACGTTGGGAAAAAAATGTTATGAAAAAAGAGAAATTACCGAAAAAAGACTCGTACATATGCTCGTAGTCGTGCTTTTTTTAAATTATTCCAGCATCTCGGAGCAAAGTTACAAAAAGTTGATAAACAATAAAAAGAAGGAATCAGCCCAAGAGCAAACGAGTTCGTTCTTAGGGCAAGCATATCAATGCAAAGACTTGCACTCTTACAATCTCTTCCTCCGCCTCTTGCGTCTTTTTTCCATCTTTCGGAGCTTTCATGCAAAATTGAAGTTATTTTTACTCGAGTTATCGCTTACCACTGCTACTGATTGTCTTATTCCGAGAAGAACTAGTTATATACGCAGAAATTAACTAAATAGCATTTTTAGCTGAATGTTCGTTGTCCGTTTTTACTCACTAAAAGTTTTTAGGTAGCTTGTGGGTGAAAATTGCGAAAACTACTTTAATAACACTGTCTTTAACAACATAGTTCCAAGTAGAAAAAATATAGGAATATTTTCAAAGATTACGGTTATTTTTGTTCAAAAAAAGTTTTTCAAAGAACCGTATCGTAAGTAGTGAAAAAAAATATATACATTCAGCATGGATGAACACATAATATTGTTTGGAAAAAAAACTTTTACGTACATTGCGGTACGGTAATCATAAAGTTATACGTAAAAGAGGAAATGAGGAGAATTTAGGGCCAATTAGCGCAGAAGCCCTCTCGTGGACGTTGAGTCACGGAATAGGACCAAGGCTGGGCGTTTTTTCTTATCTGTCTGTAATCATTTGCTTATAGTGAATATGAGACTCTTTGCTGAAAACAAGAGTAATGGACATGATGGAGAACTTATATTTATGAATTAGACGCAGTTTATACCTCGAACTTTTTTTTTACGCATATAGGTACACTCGTTTCGTCGACGTCCTGAATTAAAAGGCACAGTTAATTGGCTGCGCTAATTACAGGAAGTTTTTTCTTCCAAACGAAAGGATTATTTTTTCTCGAATCGTTCGATACGTATGGAATATTTTTTACTACAGACGCTCGAACTTTTTATGTGTGAGGTGTACAGGAAAGGGGAGGGGCCTGAATACAGGCATTACAGTTTTTATCCCACATAAAATGCACAAGAGGTGACAATTTATGCAGAAATCGAATATCGTTCATTTCTCACAAATTTTCGATAAAAGGATTTAAATTAGATGAATGGACTAGATGACTTTAGTTAAAATTATATCCAAGGTAAAAGTCACTGATAATAAATCAATATAGGTAATTATCTAAGTGGTATTGGTGTAGGTATAGGACACAGTACCTTTGCGCTGTTGGGCGTAGGTTGTAAGGGGATCGTCATATGGCTGCTAAATAAAACTTGAGTCGTCATTTTTTTTAAACGTTGTTTCTTTTTGAACTAAGAATAAAAGAAATCTTTCCCTCACCGGAAAATTCCATTTATTTAATGTTATGTCTTTGGTAAGAAAAGGAATCTCTCCAAGCTCAAATCGTCCGAAACAACCAGGTGGCATTGAAACGTTAATACTGGATTTGTGCATTTTCCTGTATTGCGTCACAAAAAAAACCTCCCCCACTTATAACATTACTGAAAAAAATCAGCTTTCAGTTGGTTTTCCCAAATATATTTTTTGTTTGTTCCTGGATTGATAATTATTTAAATAACTTATTCCCTATTATTGGAGGCAAATTGGACACTAATCGCGAGTCTTAATCGTTTAATAACTTTCCAAAATTCATAAAATTTGTAATTAAAATTGGTATTTCTTCGGATGCAATTTTTGCACTCGTGGTCCTTGCATTTTTTTTAAGCAAACATCTACTTATACGAAGTTTTTTTAGTAACTTATTTATTTGTTCATACCATAATACCTTTTGATAATAAAATTGATTAGAAGAAAGCAATATATGAATTTCGGAAAATTTGCCGTCAATTTCGCATGAAAAATCAGCTCCGCTCCTTTCGTACTCCTCATTCTGGCTATTGAACGCAATTTTTTTATGTGTGTTTAATTCAATATTAATAACTGGCTGTATATAATATAGTACCAGAAATTATGCTTGTCTTTTATCAAACGATTGATTTATAATGTTTTGTAACGTTCATACAAGTAACAAGTGTGGCAGTATTGGTATGTTTTTACGCTTCACTATGTGAAGACGCGCGACAATGATATCGCCTTTCCTCTTGCCCATGGAGTAATAATTGATAGGTAGGCTTTTTATTTATTTCCAAAATAGCCAACTTCCAAGTGACAATTTAATGTATATATATATATATATATATTGGAAATAAATAAAAAGCCTACCTTTCAATTATTACTCCATGGGCAAGAGGAACGGCGATATCATTGTCGCGCGTCTTCACATCGTTAGTTGACAAATCATTAACGATTACCACCAATCACACGTCAGGCACGTAACGAATAATGCGTTCGGTCGAGGAGAAGCTTGAAAACGGTTTTTACTATCTACTAGTACGCCTATCAGTTAGCATATATTTTCTCTTAGCAGAAATCATAGCAGCTAAAAGTTTTTTTGCAATATCAACCAGCAAATTTGCTTCATATATTTTACCAACACGTGCTAAATTATTTGCAACCTTTTCAAAAATCGTCCTGTAGTTGGGTTGTCTTTTGACCTGTGAAAGTCAGACCTATATTTTCCACGAGATTTTTCACGGAAAGCAATATACATAGGTACCTGTTGCTGTTGTGCTAGTTGTGCAAAAACAGTACGTTATACAACTAATCAAGAAACATCAACTTTGACCTTGAAATTATTTCTTTCTATACCGAGAAAATGGCTCATCTGATGCAGTCTAGCCACGAGGTAAGTAAACTGACTAGCCCGATCTTATCATTCCAGCATTGGTCCAACGTTAGACCAATGCTGGCGAGCACTATACTGGCGGTAACGGCTGTCAACGTCACTGGGCCAGACGAGAATTCTTTCATGGGATTGCGCGAGCGAGGAATCGTGGTTTACGACGACACCGAGGATATAGATCCACATTTTTCTGCTTACAACATTGATGAGAGAACAGTTTCCTTCGGAAAGAGACTATAACGCCAACACTAGGAACTTTTTTGGCGATACACCGTTACAGTTGCCGTTAAAAGCAGAAAACGCTTGTGATTTGAAAATGATCGATATCATCATCAGTCAGTTTATTGAATTTGGTAAATGGGTACTGATTAAGTTCATAACTGACTTGAAAATAAATGTCCACTGATCTCTATGATCACTTCTTACAAGGGCCTAATGCTAATGTGACGTACAGTACCTAGAGCCTTTATAAGTTCGCGCCCAAGACTCACCTCTCGCGGTGCATGAGCAGCGGACACAGAGTAACAGAGTATGATGAACACCTTTCGGCGGTGGGACCGAGCGTTATTAGCTCTCTCGCCCGCTCTTCTTCGATCGGCCCCTGAACCTAACACCTCGCACGTGACTGCTCTCGCTTCGAACCACGAATAAACGGATATATAACTTTCTTTCACGTGTATTCTATCCTCTTACACCCCCAGACTCCACGATTCCCACGTAACAGTAACATATATTTTGAATCAACAAGTAAATATGAGAAACATTACTGCAGGGGACGATATTTTTGCTCGTAGTTGGGTCGATTACGCACCATTTTTCATAGCCATGACACAAAAAATACTATATGATAGAGTTACATGGTGGTTTTTTTTTATAGAGAAATGGGGAGAAATGCCTTGATGCACACCGCAAGAACAGCGGTAGTGTGGGACTCAGTGGATTTTTTTTTTATTAGACCACTAATACCCACTGAACCCCCTCCATACTACGTGGCTTTGGTTCCACTCCAGAACCGCCATAGAATTACTTCTTAAGGTGCTATAAAGGTGTACTAAATGTTCCAAGATAAAAAAAAGACACAAAAACTACAAAAGAAATCACTTAAGTTAAGATTGGATAGTTGTTAGTACAGAGTATTAGAATACTTGTACTCCATTAACTTGGCACGTAAAAAAATTAGCGATCTATAAGTATATGCTTTTTTAGTTACCAAAATATATTGAAGGTTTTTTGTCAGTCTGCCCTTTTTGCAAATTATCAGCTTCCGATTTCAATCGGTGCATGAGATGCAAAAAAAACCACCATACGATGACCATACGAGAAAGCCGATAAGTCCAATGCGTCAACCTAAATTTGATAACGTGGTAAGTGAGGAGCAGGGAAGAAAAATGTCAGCGAAACAATTCAAAGTCACTTCCAAAACGATCCCGGCAACCTCTGCGAGGTGATGGATCGGTTGTTCGCCTACTACCGGGAGGAGTATAGGCCAAGGTGAGGGCGCATCGATCTCGCAACAAGGACCGAGTGAAAACGGGCACGGTGCCACGGTTGCGGTCACAGAAAGCTCCACAAGTTCCCACACCAGCTGCGGTCACTTGTGCCACGCACGGACCAAGTACGCGGTCCATCCGTACTAGAACCTGCATCGCGGATCGCCAGGTCCACCCGTTCTACGAGCAGATCTATGACAGTTACCACTCGGATATCAAGAGAGCCAGCACGACATTCCGGTGCATCTGCATGGCCAGGGGGTCTCTCTTTATATGATGTGCTTTTGCATAAATGGCGAACGACTGGTGAATCGTCGGTGAAGAGTTGCTCGCGAGCTGACTTACTCTAGACGTTTGGAAGCATTAATCATCTCTAACCTTTGCAAAGGACCTCTCTCAATTTTTTTATGGATGAACGTGCAATAGTCAGGCTCACAGTGTCGTTCCTGAGCAGCCATCTTGCCTTTGTCTATAAGCTTTCTTGTCAAAAACCAACTCTCAATCGTATAATTCTGCTGACTTTTACTTCTTAGATCACAGCCTCGCTCACAGCTTGAATTTTTCGAATGACTTAAATGAGATTATACCGTTATACAGCAATTTTCATGAACTAGTGTGATTTTAGTGGGTGACGCTTATTATATCATAATTTTTCAGTCATCTTGAGATATTTGTGGCTGACGATGCATTAGCCCTAAATCGTCGGGCAAGTCCACGCTTGTAAATTTCAAGGGAAGCTTAATTCCCTTGAAGCTCACTAGTCCACGCTACTCTGGCGACTGGCATTAGTGAGCTTCGAGAGATTGAGGACTGGAGAAAATGTCCGCCATTTGAGGCTCATGGAGAAAGGCGTGAGCTTGGAAACTCTGCATATATATATACAACCAGTACAATGGCTCAGGTTTTTTTTTATATTATAGTGCTTTAAGGTGAAAGCACCAGTACGTGAACTCTTTTTCCATAAAGTCTTTGTTTTCTCATTTTTATTGAATTTCTGATTTGCATAACAGCAAAACAGTCATTGCGCCAGTAAGTTTATATTTTTTCCTTTAAAAAAAAAACAAAAAAGTTTTTCTAGGTCATGTGTACAATTAATAAATTAATTTTAAAGTTTTTTTACCAATGACCCAGTAGATGAACAGCGTGTTCAGGTATTGGTACCGATACGTATTTTTGACCGAGTACTTGAACATCCCATGTTAATTAAATGAGAGAGAGGTTATGTTAGCTGCCTTCTATTGATTTCCATTTTTATCATGTAAGTATTGCAAATAACCAAATCGAAAAATTTCTAATTTCATTGGTGACATATTATGAAAACTATAACGACTGGCTTGACATACTATTATTATTGATTAACAGTGATTTCAATCGTTTTTATGTGTTTGAGTACTGGGCATAGGTAAAACCTAATGGTACCAGTACCTGAACAGTCTCACAAGCGACCTCATACAAGTTGCACGAATAAATCATTTTTTTCTCGTTGAGTATAGAGACTTACTGAAATATAAATTTCGTTTTATCTAAAGAACGATCAAAGGATATCAGAAACATTTTTTTTTATCTACTTAAATTAAAAATAGTTTATTCAAGCTGTCCAATCTACTGGTGCAATTTTAAAAAGTGTTCACGTACTGGTGCTTTTACCTTACGTCCGGCTCCTATAAAAGGCACTTAGCACTTGGGAGAAAGAAGGGAAGAGGGATTGGAGGCCATCCATTACTGGGAGGGGGTGGGGAAAATGAGGTAATTATGCTGCAAGAAGGTTGCCTAAACCTTTCTCGAGGAGAATTGCTTGCCCGAAAAAGTCACACTGGCCAAGAATAGAACCGCGGTCTCTACTACAGATTTTATTAAATCTTGTGGCCTGTTAATTTGAAATACTCCAACTCCTTTTCCTAATTTGTTTCCAAACCCCTATTAAACATAAAGCTACTCTCCACACTGGTTCTCCTGACACAACCTTCTTACTTCAGACAGTGCTGAATTAGCCTCACGATCAAAATAACTCGCTAAAGTTATAGTTATCATCATAACCTCATTACCCCAAAGGACGAACGGAGAAATTTAATCTCTCTCACCCGGAAATCGAAGTATTACGTATCCCAACCTGGTCATGGCCACATTGGCTCTCATTTTGGAGCCTATAATTACAGCCAATAAAGTGAGAAGAAGAATAAGAAGAAGAACCGCGGTTTGCCGCGTGCTGATCCACGACCTAGCCGACTGAGCCACCCGCACGCTCCAGCGATGTGTTGTAGCGATGGAAAAGGTTTGAAGGGCAGGATCGCCAATGTAGAGATAGAGTGGTCGTCTGTAGAAGAGAGAGAAAAAAGGTGTTTCGCTCCAAGACTCATCAGTAAGGCTGATGACGTGCTCCCTGTCTTAGACACGAAAAAAATGTGAGCTTGATCGCGCTTATATAGTAATCAATCACATGTTTCGCCGCTTGACGGGAGAGAATTATTAGGGGCTTGGCCACCTTGCGAGTAGAGTCTGAAGCGCGAGAGATGTGAGACGCCACAGAGTTGCGGTCCCTTCTGATCACCGTCGACCACCGATCTGCTGTTTGCTTCGTGGATTGATTGACTGTTCCTCTGTCCCTTTGACATCGTGAGCGGGAGGTGTGCCAAATTTCTGCCCCTTTGTTTGAGTCTGCAGCTTGGACACCAGGTGTCAGAAACGAGGCAGATACACCAGGCTATTCCGGATCAAGTTATTCCTACGGGAGATTTCCCAGGGTTTTCCTCCACACAACAAACGTCATGGGTGAATGTGGAGCAGTTGTTAGGGCCCTCCCCCCTTCAATCCTATCCCAATTTCTTTCCAATCCCAAGTGCTGAGTGACCTAAGTAGTGCCTCTACAAAGTGAACCGGACGTAAAGCACCGTAATATTCACACACACACACACTACAGAGAGATATAAGAATTCTTATATTATCTCTATGGGCCAAAATGTCCAAAATTCCCCCAAGAGCTTCACATGGAGGCTGACCAATCATCAGCAGCGGTGCCATCGGTGTCTCTTCACTCCCTCGAACCTTACTAGACTAGTAGACTAGCATCAGATGGCACCAATACACTTGTACACAGCGAATAAAATGTATAATAAGAAGTATAATAAAGCCGTGAAACTCATCCCTCCCAGTAGAGGCCGGCCCAAATGGTATAAGGCCTACTCACACAACGTTGCGTTCAAAAATTTTCCTTCTAGACTTTTAGGTTTTAGGGAGTCCTATAAGATTAGAAAGACCAAGATTGGGCGACCCCGGGACTGCCGGGTCTCGGTCTCCGAACAAATCTATAGTCCTCTATCTATCCTCTTAGAGAATATGTACATTATCTAAGTCTCCTCTAAAACAACTCTGTGCAATTACAACTCTCTTTCCAAGATAAAAAAAAACGTGTAGCCACACAGCAAGTGAAATCAGAGCTTCAATTTTAATGTACAAATAAAGAATCGATTGACAACTTGTAAAAATACGTTTGTAGCAATATACATGAATACCACCTGCGTTAGACAACATTTATTGTTAATTACATTTACTTTTCTTGTACAGCTTCTAAGCACGAGGCAAAATGGCTTCACCAGCAGCAGCTCATTCATCTCCTGACTCGTCGCAACTATCTGACCACTCACAAACTACACAAACTAGCATTTATCGATCACCCCAAATGAGAAAGGAAGCATTGAGGAGTAAATACTTGAATGCACAAGCTCTTCGTAAGTATTATCTATTATAATTCAGACATTGGCACAGCCAAGCTCGCTTACATATGTTGACATTACTACTTTCCAGAGAGCAATGTCAACATTAGGACTCTGGAAAATTTAGAAGAAATAGTTGCTGAAGTTGACACAATCAATGGAGAAGGTAGTCTGGAAGAAAAACGTAAGTTCTGATTCCGGCAAGTAATACCCACTGCATGGAAATTAATGGAAAAACAAATCAGGTGGTAAAATAGGACTCTGTTTTTCAGTCCAGGATCAAGGAGAAGTTCTCCTGGATTCTGAAATCATGAGTGTTTCTTCCAATGTCATAAAAAAATGTACCTTCTCTTTGTCTACAAACATCAACAGTTATGATCCAATGGAGTTTGCTGATAATATAGTAAGCATTTATGCAAATAAAAATTGAGACTTATAGTTTAATACTATCTCATACTCTAAAATCCTTTTTTTCTTTTTTTTTTCAAGAAAAGTTATCTGTGCCGTTTACCTGATTCTGTGTCAGTTGGCTCAGATTTGCCCGACTGGTCTCTTTTAGGGAAAACTGTGATGAAGCTTTTTAGGATAACACCAAAGCTAACTATGTTCTTGGGTAATTATGATTGTATTATTATTTTATCCATTCAAACCTTTGAGTACAGTTGAGTCTTAACTTACTGTAGGCACATTGAGACCCATTCCAAAAAAAGAAAAAACCAAGCCGCGAAAAGTGGTGAGAGAAGCTCAAGCTCCTACCAAGAGGCCTGAAAAAGTCATCGTTCTCGACAAAGTTGAAGACAGCGTTGAACAAATCGTACATGCGATTTTAATGATAATTAAAAATTATCAAAAACAGCACAACAAGCCACTTGACTTTTTTTCTCTAGTCCTGCATCCTACTGATTTTGGTAAAACTGTGGAGAACATTCTACATGTTTCTTTTCTCATACGTGATGGTCTTATTAAATGTACCATAGGTAACATAACAGTAGTTTTTATTTTTCTGGAACTTTGTACACATGTTGTGTAAGAAAATGTGATTTTCATTTTAGATGAGGATGGAATCCCTTATCTTCAAAAATCTAACAAGGACGAAGTGGAAGAAGCCAATAAAAAGAATACAAGAAATGTTCAAAATGTCCTGTCTATGACGATGAGACAGTGGAAAGTAAGTAAAAAATCAATTATAGAAATTTGAATTTTTTTTTTTCTGTATTCATTATATACCTATCGTGACATTTTTAGGCACTGGTTAACGCCTACGGAATGGTCAAGCCTATGATTGACATAAAATTAAATTATAATAAGAGTAAATAATGAGAAGTTTTGAAACCATTAACAATGACAAAATGTTTAATTATTAATGAAATAATTAATTTAATCAACAAGTTATATAATAACTTACATAGTGAATTAATGATTTGAATTGTGAATTCTGACCTTGTTTAAAAAGGTGAACACTGTATGAAAACTAAATGTATTAAAAAATATACAATTTAAATCACATTTCCTTTGTTGTCAAATTTATAAATTGACTAAAACATGCATTGTCGTCTGAAGAAAACTTGAATGAGTAAGATTGCATAAAAATTAAAATTGTGAAATAGTGAAAGTTCAGCATCCTTTCGTAGGGTCAATAATCCGATTCAGCAAAACAAAGAGAGTAAGGTAGAGAAAAAGTTGTTGGAAAACATTCGTCGAATGTTGAATATCAGTGGCCAGCTAGCTTGAAAGGGGATGAGAGGAGGGACATTCGTACTGAGTACAGGGAGAAATTACAGAAATGACGGATGCTGGTGTGGCATGGGTATTAACTTCAGCTTCTTTATCGATACGGATGAATAACTTATTAATTTAATTAGTAAAGTTATAATTCTTATGTATAAAAATCACAGCAAGTGTTTGTCTTATACTAACAATGATAATGTTGGATCTCAAAATATAGAGTATACCAATCTACAGCTATGAAAACATGAACGTATTCTGGGCAAAATTTTGTCGAAGTACAAGTGTCTCATAAAAATCTAGCAGTTGTTGGAAAAACGTATGTTGCTTTGTTCTTACAATAATAAGTGACAGTTCCTCTTGCAATGAAGTTCAAAATTTTATTATTTAAAAAAGGAATCGTATATTTTTTAACATACATCATATGTTTATTATTATACTCTTGGTACGATAAATGCTTTTACATTTTCATTCTCTATTTTTAAAGTTTAGAGTAACTTTAACAAAAATTAATTTTTACATTTTAAATGATAACCTTAAACGTGAAATATTGATGGTTTCTAATATGAGGAAGAATTTTCTATAAATTACCACTGAAAACAATTTGTGTGATCCAAACGGTTTATTATTGTTGCATAAATCTTGTACCATTTGACCAACTATATAGTAAAACTTCATTCTAAATAGTTGAAGCAACTTTTTATTTCCCAACTGTAATTTCAAGGATGCACTTTATCTCATTCAAATATTTGGATGACTTGTCATTTCCTCAAGGAGTTAGATTAAATGCCACAGACCAAACTTTTTTAAGTTAAAACAAATTATAAATTGAAATTCTATACAATGAAAATCTGTGACATAATACTAATATACATATAAATTTAAATTATACTAGTGACAATGATAAAAACCATAGAAGTATCGGCCTATTGAGGAAAGTTATTTTTTTAAGTCATTTTGCACATTCTCATCAAATCTTAAAACTTCCATCTTCTTTTAATAAGATTTATAATATGAAATTTGCGTAAAAATTAGTACAATAAATTTAGACATAAATTTTTTAAATCATTTACACAATTTAAGGAGCCCACCCGTCCCTTATTTAACCCTTCGACTTATACGTGTTGCAGAATTAATCTTGAAAATTATTTTTTTCTAAAACAAATAAGTTTAAATACATATTTAAGAGTTTTCACAACACGTGTTTTTAGTAATCTCATCAAAATTCAATTTTGTTACAAAAGCACTAGTCATTACTAATAGTTAAACTATAGTTTCAATGTTTATTCTAAATCAATAAAACATTTTCATCATGATTCATATAATTTTCATTTTCTAACCAAACTAAGACATAAGATTTAAGTATTATGCCATGTATATTATTATCAAATAGTGAATATTCTCTGTATACATATATTAATACAATTGCTCAAATTATATTGTTGCGTCACAATATTATTAACAAATCAATTATAATCTGTCAAGAATACATTTTGCTTATAAATTTCTTTTCAAAGTATCGTGTGTCTTGTCTTGTCTTGTTGTTTATTTGGCTTTTGGGCGAGTTTTGCGTACCTAATTAGACTCGAGATTAGACTCGAGCTACCAGTGGCTCGGTGGTAGAGCGTTTGCCTTCCACCTGGAGGGCTAGGGTTCGATCCCCGCTCTATCTGCACTCGCGGCACCCTTGTAAGATTTTTCCTCCACGTGATCCATTATCACTGTGATAGTACCTCCTGGCTCTTTGGTGTGTACCATGTCGTCGTAGTTAGTCATAAAAAAAAACGATACAAAAAATTAAATACTCAAAAACAAGCATGAAATGTGGCATGTGGAAGTTCAATTAGGTACCCAAAAGCCAAATAATTAACAAGATAAGACAATAAGACTCCGTTATGCCACATTTCATGCTTGTTTTTTAACAAGAGATATATTATATATCCCATAAGACTTCGTACACGTACTCGGAGTTCGAAGCAAAAAAAAGAAAACTATATTAAAATAAGTTCTAGCTCTGGCCCTACTTCCAAGTTTCATAGACGTACCATCAGTAAATTAAAATGTACAAATATCAAGTGGATTACATTGTACCTAAGACAGATTGGAAAATCAAAGTTTTCCTAAAAAACTTGCAAGCTAACCACGTGATGGATGATTCGGATATTTTAGAAAAATGTTGTGATGTGTTTATTCCACAACATCGTCTAATTAGGTAAGGTCATATCAAAGGACTTGACACTGAAGTTGAAGAAAAGGAGGTTTTAAAGGATTTTACTGTCTCAAGGTAATTTGAGTCTGTGCTTGACAAAATTTGCCCACAGGTTCAAACTCATCCTGATTCTTCTCTATCTGCTTTTTCATATTAATTAATAGATTCTCCTTTCTCCCTGGTGAAACTCAATTACACTTAAGACAGGAAAAATCTTAACTCAGCACCAGGTTTAGACGGCAAAGGCTTTTTAAGGTAATCATAATGTTACTGTTGCCAACTATCTGACTTATGCCGAAGTAAAAAGCAGTAACTTATGAAAAAGAGATATAATGTTTATTGAATGTCACAAACTTTTTTAGTTGTTTATCGTTTGAGATTACAAAGCGCGAACTGAACTTCGGGCTCTTTTTTTTCTCTTCGTCTCCAAGGAGGAAAAAAAACTAAGTTAGTTAAATACAAAAAAAGCTGGTTGCCTAGAAACCGTTTTAAAAATCGAACAAGCGTCCCGCCGGCTATCGTCCGCGGGAAAGCCTAGCTTTACCGTTTCGTCGACCACGGCGACTCCATCGCCCACTTCAGTCGCCGCGTCGAGATACCGGCAAAGACACCTGCGTATCATTTTAACAACAAAAAAAGAGCCTGTTTTCAAACAAAATCTATTCGTAACAGTTACCTTTAAGTATAAACTCATTCTCTTTCAGACATCCTTAACTAAATGTACAATTTCTTGAGACCCTAGTCAAATAAGTGCATCGACAATCTGCTGAGCCTATATGTGTCTCTGCAGAAGAGGCGCCTTATTCGCTACGTGCACAATTTTGAAGCAGCGCCACCGAGGGAAAAACGAGAACTATTTGTCTGGCACAGCAGAAGGCAATATTCGCGATATATGTGCTTGATACCTATTCGCTCCGAGCTGATACAGAGGTTGCGCCCCCTCTAGCCAAAATCAGGCAACATTTCTTGCATGTAAACAAACGGTTTAGAACATATATACATGCGTATAGCTGCTTGTGATTGGCTGAATAAGACAGCAGGAGAGGATCGTCGTTCTCTCTCTAGCTTGCCAAGTGCCAATCACAAGCAGCTGTACGTATGTATATATGTTCTAAACCGTTTGTTTACATGCAAGAAATGTTGCCTGATTTT
Source organism: Copidosoma floridanum (assembly GCF_000648655.2). The sequence continues at coordinate 178,155 of NW_019379693.1, forward strand.
GGCTAGAGGGGGCGCAACCTCTGCATCGGCTCGGAGCGAATAGGAACCCAGTACCTCGATAGATACACGAAAGGTTCTGTGTTTATTATGTCACGAATTAATACAATGTCTCAAGTGGTACAATCCTATGTGTATAACTAAGAACAAAATTTGTACTGCAAGCATTATAAGCGCTTGAGTATTACTTCAACACAAGTCCGTGTACTGTGTGATACGAGAAATGTTTTATTAGTTTGCAATGTAGTCAACACAGACCTCCTCTGACCAATCAGAGAGCTCCGTTAGCCCTATACCGGCGTGTTCACACAGTATGTACACACGTTCATACGATACGCTTAGAGGATCAGGCCCTAGCTAAAAACTCTAAGAAATACACAGTATACGATGTATTTCATTGCGTTTTTAAAATGAACATGCATGAGTAAAATATGTACATACTACTCATAATTTTATTAAAAATTTAACCCTTAGAATGGTTGTCGATGTATAAACACATAACTTTCTGATGATAGTAATGCTTAGCAGTCTGCTAGCAGAAGACAAACATATCGTTTAGTTTCACATATTAGCACAGGTATTGCTGCGATCGCTTTTTCAGCCTGTGCACGTAGCGAATGATAATGGAGATTTGCTCGCAGCCTTCCTTGACGTTCAGTCAGCTTATGGCAATGTAAATATAGATATATACTATTAGATAAATAGCAGTATTTTGGCCATTTTAGAATACAAGAATTAAAGTATAAACTCTAATGGCTTTAAGAATCTAGTTTCTGAATGTATTTTTAAATTTCTTGATATTAACGGTTTCAATATTGCTATAAACACAAATGACAATATATACATCTATCATTTTTTTACTTCCGTATACACAGTCCCAGTGGATCTATGTCTGGGGTTATCTCTTAAAAAGGCCCCAAATCCTAATCAAGTACTAATCAACTACATTAACTCTCAAAATGTTTTTGAGGTCTCTAAGTACATATTATAAAAGAATCTGTAGTCATTACGCGTTGATGTTCAAAAAGTAATACTTTGTGGACATTGATCAGGTATAAGATGTCTCATAACAAAGCATAGAGAAGCCATTGTCCAGGGCTTCGTTTCAAAAAAATCCAAGGAGATATACGGAAATCCAAAGTTATTGGATGACGTTCAGAAAACAATACCTTGAGGACATTGAGTATTTATATGCGGTGTCTAGTGAACATTCAGGGCAAACGTACTTTAAAGCTTAGTTGATCGAGCCGCAAAATTTGTGAATTTGTGGTTGATCTGCGAGGACGAGGCAACCAGGGATGAGCTCAAGTTTTTCGTAAGACTTGTTGTTTCATCCGGCGTGTCTGGCTGAGCTGAGAAAACAGAGCAAAGCCATTGTTTAGGACAAAAGATATCCTTATTGCAGAGATACACTTGAATCATTTCCTTCACCAAAGCCTATGAGATACTTGCGTATCTAAGCCAAGGTTGTAAGAACTTCATTTATTATCTAAACCTCTAAAAAAGAGATCTATCCGTGCTCGAATAAAATATACTCATTAGTCATTGCAGTGTTTTTTCATTAATTTGTATTAAGTACACTGTTTTACTACTTCTCTATCCCTGATTGACGATTGCTCATGTTGTGCACTTACAAATGTATACTTTCTAAGAAAACTTTGAAAAGGGTGATTAATAGATCAATATTATGGTTTTGCACTTCAGAAAGGATTGAATTGCCTGAAATACTTTTCAGAGATAAAATTCCATTCCATAGAGTTTACTAAATATGAGAAATTACTCGTTCAAAAAGGGTCAATGTAGAAATTAATTTTTTTTTAAATTGATATCAACGTATCACTTTTTAAAAAAGCAAATTGAATAAACCACTCTTATAAAAAAGTAAGAATACTTTTTTTTTTTACTTTGTAAAAACAGAAAATTAAAATTTGCGCTTTATTGAAAGTTTAAATCGTATGAATCAAAAATCAAAATCTTTACTCAAGAGTAAAGTAAAAATTTTTACTTTACAAAAGAAATAAAGTATTTCTCACTGTCGCTAAAGGGTGAATCGAAAATGAGCAACACTTTAAATAATAGTTGATGGCAAATTTTAGTTTTACTGAAGATTAGTAAACTTGTTTTATCATGGAAAGTTAATGATTAGCGATTAATTAGTCATGATTCTGCAAGCCGAAAAAAAAGCCACCGGGCGTCGTCAACAGACAGTAACGCCTGTCAACCTAACGCAGATAGTCCTAAAACCAGCGGAGCCAATCGAAAATAATAAAAAAACAACTATCGAAATACCAGTGAACCAATTCTCGTTTATTGTATACGTGGTCTGGGGTGGCAACTGCAAGCGTTCAATTATTGACCGGTTTTTCACACCAGTAGTCGTCCTGCTCGCACTAACAACACACTCGGGGAAGTACCGGTGTCTTTTGCCCGAGAGCGCGTTAATGATGTACTAATTCGATCGTGGTTTCGCCTGAAACGACGTTGGGACTGCATAATTGTTCAGACTATAGGTATAGCACGAAGACTACGATAAGGTCGTAGAACCAGGTTGTCCGTAACATTGCAAAGTGCACAGCTTAATTAGGGAGCTAGCTGTGAAATTTTTGAAATCTTACTTTTAATGGCATTGTTACGTAAGATAGCAATAAAAATCTCGCCAAGGATAAATTGATGGATCTAGTCACTTGTGCAAAACGACAATTACGGCCGATGTTTGAGGTTAGGAGGTTCTTGACATGCTCGTAAATTTCCGATTTACTGGCTTAATGAATACAATGATATTTCTTGTTTATTCGAGAAAGTGATGTTTTACTGGTAAGCTTCCAAATAAATATTTCATTTCCAACCATTCGCTTGGACTGTTCAAATATTACGTGTATGCATTCGATTTTTTTTTTTACACTGTAACCTCTTCTGCGCGCGAGTACAAGTAAATACTTATTAAAGAGTTCTAACAAAAATTAATGAATCGATTATTATTTTTGAGGAATTCAGGAATACACTCACATTATTATGAGTTACTCACATCCTTCGTAGGGTTTGTTTTCCTATCGTTGTTTGATTTGATTAGTTGAGCGTGAGAGAGAGAGAGAGAGAGAGAGAGAAAGAAAAAAATAGGAGAAAGCGCGTGCACTTGAAATGCTGTTTCCGTTAACGCGACATCATACGATCATACAGCGCCACGTTTGTTCCGTTGTTTGTTCTACAGTTCTATCGTTCGCTATTGTTCGTTCTCTCGCTTGTGCTTCAATACTTACCCTGTTACCGTATATTACACTACTTATAGGTACGCATACATATAGTAGTACTATAATCTTGCTGAGAGATCATGCGTTTGAGTCCCGCGAGGGCCGCGGAAGCAGATGGATGCGCCTAATTATTTTGGTGCTCTGACAAAGGCAAAAAAGCCAAAATCTGCCCTTTCCGATCGTTTGTGCTTATTGCAACTTTAGTTGCACTCGTTTAAGAGCAATCCTTAGGCCCGCGTAGTGGGTAGTTTCTTTTTGTGTGACTAAATAAAGTGAAGCGCCAACTAACCTTATTTGCGGTCTACACGTGCATAACACCCCCGCTGGACGGGTGGTGCGAAACAGAGATGGAAGACGACGACGCTGAAATGGATCTAAACACCAACATTGCAAGGTGATTGCTGTATCCAAGACCTGGCTGGAACCGGAGAGCCAATACGAAATAAAAGACTTCAACTCTGTTAAACAGGGCAGACCTGATGGCGAAGGATCCCTACATAAAGTTCCACCTAACCTCGAGTACTGTTGCGTCTATGTTCAAACATCGCTAGGTAATATCCACTTCGAGTCTGTTTACAGACCTCCTCATCACCAGCACAACTTTAAGTCGAACGAATGGAATGCTTTCATTGACGAATTAGGTACTCTACCCTCTTACGTGTTGCTAGGTGATTTCAATTCACACCATACTGTCTGGGGAGGGGGGAGGAAATTATAACTGCCCCAACGGTAATATTATATTTGATAATTTCGACCCAGACAAGCTATACCTATTAAATGATGGGTCCTTTACTCACTTTACTCTTACAAGGGACAGCTTTAAAGAATCAGCTATTGACTTAACTTTTGTTTCTCCAAATCTTGCACCCATTTCGGAGTGGTCTGTTGCAGATGTCGGGTGGGGGATCACTATCCCATAACACTCACTCTGAACATCAACCTTATCTTTATCCCAAAGTTAGACTACAGATTTAATCTAAAAAAATTACATTGGCCAAAATTTTTCTCTAATTTAGACAGCTCTGCTGATTTTTTTCAACAATATCACATTCATCAATTCCCCAGTACTTAAAAGGTATACTGTATTTGTTGAATTCATCACTACGTGTGTACTGGAATCTCTCGTCGGTGCAAAGTCTAACTCTTATCAACTTACAACTTTGCCGATACTGCGAGTCCTAAAACCCCAAAGAACAGTCACTCCAAAAATCGTAACGCAAAAAAAATTTTCCATGGTGGAATGAAAAATGTGACAGGGCAATTAGACTCCGTAAAGCCAAATTTGGATTTCGGAAAGGTCGCTCGTGTACTGACAATCTGGCCCTGTTAATTACTTCTGTTCAAGAGTGTTTCTACAAACAAGAGAGCCTTATAGGCCTCTTTCTTGATGTCAAAAGCGCTTTTGACAATGTGATACCTGGTATATTAATTCAAGATCTAATGGATATAGGTATTCCTAAAGTAATGATCTGTTTCATCAAAAACGTTATCTATGAAATAATCCTTATTCCAGTGAATCTTCCAAAGGGTAGTCACCAAGTTGCGACCAAGGGGCTCCCGCAAGGTAGTATCTTGAGTCCTACTCTTTATGCAATATACACAAGAAAATTATCATCCATGGTAGGAAAAGAAATAAACATCCTTGAGTTCGCTGACGACCTAGCCATGACCATCGAAGGAGGTGATTTAATTAAAATGTTTAGAGAACTAGAAGGTGGGGCAACAAATATCTCTACGTATCTGGAGCAGAGAGGTCTTGAACTTCCCCCTGAAAAATGCAAACTTATGGTATTTAACAAATACAACCTCAGGACTGAACGCTTTTCTCTGTCTTTAGGTAATACGCAGTTACCCGCAGTCAAGTCAGTCAAGTTCTTAGGCGTGATGATTGATAGTAGATTGGACTGGAAAACTCATAATATTAACTACGTCACCGAAAAATGCATTGCTCCTTTAAATGTTCTGGCGTACCTTCGTAGAACCTGGTGGGGTGCCAACCCAGATCTACTGCTGATGCTTTTTAAATCACTAGTCAGATCGAGACTTGAGTACTGCAGCTTCCTCATATCACCATGCTCTGTATCTCTACTCAGGAAATTGCAAACAATACAAAATTCCGCTCTTCGGCTGGTCATGGCATACAGAAAAAGTACACCGATAAATGTGATCTTAGCAGAATCTTGCATTCCTTATTTTGAATTTAGAGTACAATATCTGTGTTATAGATACGTACTTAAGCTGTTCTCTACCAAAGATAATCCAGTTCTAGCGTCACTCCGAAAACTTCACGCTTCTTCTGCGATGTATAGCCATAATTACGACAAACCCCTAATAGTAGATTGTCTAGAAAATATTTTGCCATTACACTTGCACATAAAATCCTCAATAACGCACCCTAGTTATTCTCTTTCCTTTGAAAGTTTCTTTTTTAGTCCTAAAATAGATATCGAAACCGGTAAGTCCATCCAACAATCCGTAGATCCCAAGAACGAATTCCTCGGAAAATTTCTGGCCCCGGAAAATACTTATATAGACGCCTACACAGATGACTCCAAACTAACCAGCAATGATAACATAGGAGTTGATTTCGCCTTATGGTCTGATCAAAAAGAACTGATTTCTTCATACAAAATACATGACGCAGGATCTATTTTTACTGCTGAAAGTCTAGCTATACTGCACTTGCTGCAAAAAATTGATCAATTCCCCTCCCAAAGATTTAGGATATTCACAGACTCGCTAAGTGTTCTTCATGGTCTCAAATTGGCTTCCTCTCCGCTAACTGTAGAAATCAAAGAAGCTTTATACCAACTACATCTTAAGGGCAAGCAGATAGAATTAATATGGATTCCTTCTCATATAGGCATCCCAGGAAATGAAAAGGCCGACTCGCTTGCTAAGCTAGCTGCTCATTCTGGCCCAATCCTCCTGAAGAGTGGGGCCATCCCATTCTCTGACTTTATCAGTACATTCAATGTAACAATCAAATCTAAAAACTATGAGAAACTTAAAGTTATTGGGGAGAACAAGGGGAAGAAATATTTTGAAATTTTTTCTCCAGGAAAGGTCTACGCTTTGGTTCTCTGGTTCCAGACTTTCAAGGAAAGCAATCGTCTCTATCAATAGAATAAGAAGCAATCACACTTCGCTCAATAGTAGCCTATTTAGGCAGAATATTGTAGATTCTAACTTATGTGTGTGCGGAGATTGTCTGGATACTATCGAACATGTTTTTTGGCAGTGTGGCCGTTATAATAGCGAAAGAAACGAGATGATACAAAGTCTACGAATGATTCAACTGTTCGGACCATACTCTATTAATTCTCTTTTGGCCAACTTGGATCCAAATGTTCTAGTTATTGTATCCAAATTCATTTGCAAAATTGAAATAAATTAATAAGGATCCAGTTTACTGTCAATTGGCACTCTGAGAGAAAAATAAGTATATGTATATGTGTATGGGTATGCTGTGTATATGTATGTATGTATATATTTATATGTATATGTGTATGCGTATGTATGTAAAGGTGTATGTACGAAATGTCCAAATATTTTAATAGACTCTCTTAATAAGCCTAAGTCAGTGTCTATTTACACTCCTGTGTGTTAACAAGCCAAACAGAAACAAGTATTTAAGTATATTTATGCATAGCAATATTTTCATATGTCTATAAAAGGTTATTACAGATGTAAATATTAATTTTAAGTATAAATGTATAATCTTAAACCGAAACCTCTGCAATGCCAAATCCGAGGTAATGTGACTGTCATGTCAACCTCTGTGATACTTACCTTGTAAGTCTTACTATGTAACATCATTTATAATGACTGTATGTACTGAAGCATTGAAAGTCAATAAACACTATAAAAAAAAAAAAGATCATGCGTTGGTGGGGGGGGGGAGGGCCAAACAGGAACGAAGGGTGCAAAAAAGTGTAATGCTTTCCCCTACTTTTGGCAAGCGAGGGCCCTATACTTATAAGAAGCTTTGCTTCAAAAAAAACCAGCTCGAACCACCAGACCATGTGCGAACACGCCATGAAATGAACCGATTTCTGCAACAAGCGCGAAGGCACGTGATTTAATAACGCACAGACTCTCGGCTCCCCGTTGCAATACTTTATACCACAGATATGTATATAAATGAATGCGCGACGTTAATTGGGTCGCGCAATATACTTGCAAGTGTGTGTGTAATACACGAGGCACGTGAGAAATTCGCACGCGTCGCTTCCTCGAGTCGGTCGGTCCACTCTCCCGCTTGTTTTTATATGCGTACAAGTCACCACAGACAGACAGACGTTCTTTTCTCAGGCCGCATCACCTGTTACGGTTGTCTCTTGCTCGTCGGATCTTTATTACGTCATCAGTGGCGCGGCACTCGTGTCTGGTGTGTCTGGACTTGGAGACGCGGGGCCTACGTAGATCCCCTAGGGCTCTAAGTCGTCGTCCGGTCATATGCAAGGAACTGGAGCATGCGAGGGAAATTTTAACAAAAAATTTATGTTAACTTTCGTCGTTGCTTTATTTACGGTTTATCTTTGTTGAACGGGTACAACTGAAGTTTTTTTTGCGTCTTCGAGGAAGAAGCTGTAGATCGGTCGGGTATGAAATTTCCGTAAAAACATGTTATAATTTTTTTCGTAGAATAGACGATCCAAACATATTATTTTGGGAAAATGTTTCCATGTCCGTGTGCATATATTTTTGTCTGCGTGTGTAGTTAGTCAGATTTCAGGAACTTTATAACCAATTTTAATTATCCAGGGCTTTCAGCTATTGGTTTTTATGTTGGTTTGACAATGAAAACGCTTTTTTTTATTTTATTCAAATTACTGCCACCAGTTACCAATTTTCTAAAAATGGATTTTTGCAAAAATGTGGGTGAACAATTTGTATCTAACTTTCAGAAAAATTACCCCTCATAAGGTCCAACAACGAACTTCTTCTTCTGTTTTGAAACATCGCGATCAGTCAAGTCCCACGTATGAGTTTCTATGGAGTGTAGAAAAATTCTCCGATTTGAGCGCGTTGCAAGTAAGACATCGAAAAAATATAGAGCGCACGTAAATCCCAATATTTATATACACCACTGCAATTTCGAGCGCGCTCCCTCCGAATTTTGTGGTCAAGAATACGGCGAAAACAAAAGCAAATAAAAATAGTTCCCCAGCCTCCCATAAATAGCTTATCTGACAGAATCCCTTCGTCTTTACCTGCAAACAGGAAGACATAAAGTCATAAAAAGGCGTAGCCGCAAAGAAGGAAACGAAAACAAGAAGATGAAAAGAGGGCGAGAGAAGGCAGGTTGCGTGAGAATCTCCGATGCAGGAGACGAAAACGAGTCCAAGAATGAATGAACAGAACTGCAGCGCATGCGCCAAATGATAATCCCAATAGTGGCTGCGATGCATACAAGTGGGTATGGCAGGTTCATGGTGCAAGCTTACACGCGCATGTGTATATGCTGTCTCACCCCACCTCTTTTTATTTACCCTAAAAGAGTTTGACTTTGGGTAAGGTACAGCATAGGTTACAATAACAATAATAATCATAATAACAGATAATACATAAAAGTTTCCCTCGCTGTTGTTAACGTCGAACATCTATGCGCGAGGGATCGTTTGTATAGCGACGGTGCTATAGCTGCGGCTCTTCTATGTTATATTTGTACGGACGAGCTGCAGCTATATGGTAAAACGATCCCTAAGGAGCACACTATAAAAGAGATTCTCCCGAGGTGACCTGCACAGGTGCGGTCGGGCGCACGATAAAAGTCCCGCAGTCTGTCTCTCCTCCCTCCCCCCCTTCAGTTTTTTCAGGTTTTGTGAAGGCCATGCCAACAATAAATAATACGACAAAAAAAAAAAAAAAAAAAAAAGAACGATACGTACAACTAAATTTTTCAAGACAACTTGGAAGATATTTTATGATTGTCGAAAAGCTACGATTATTTTTGGACAAAGGTACTAATGACGTTCGGATAACGAAACGTGCCTCTTCGTAGACTAATTATTGATGCATTCTATACATTGACAACATTTCACAAAAACTGTATTTTTTCGTATCTTAGACATTGAAAGCGACGCACTAAATTTATCCACTGGCAGAACATTTTTTTTATCGTTAATGTAACTATTTCTGCTTTTTTGTAATAATAAAAAAAAAAAAATGAATTGCCAGGGTGTACGCAAAGAAAAAAGTTACAAGAATTTTCATCGTGACGAAACACATGACGTCAAAGGTTGATAACATAAACTCTTATCTTATTCATAATGTCAGTCCATAAAAAACATTCATTTCACACTTTCCCTCAAACAAAGGAAAAATCATTGTAGCTTCAGATCTAGTTAACTGAGGTAAATTGTTTAGCTGAAAAAAAATCACCGTGAAGCTATTGTAAAAAACGATTTCACCGTTGTTTTTACGGTAAAAATTAATGTAACTTTTTTCTCTGTGTGGAGATGCCCTTAGATGGAGTCTGGCAATATGCAAACCCACCTATATCAGCACCTGTAACAGTAAGAGACAGATTAGAGGAGGTCAAGTGTTCGAACCTCTCTCTCACTTTTATGCGCGCCCCCATGGAGGGACAAGACCCTTCGATGAAAAAAACAGACTAAAATGTCATTATCGGTGTAATGCGTCGATTTTGATCACGTCATTTGCAATTAACAATTATGCCTTAACAATTTTTGAAACCTTATATTCTTAATTTTTTTTCTTATTAACACGTGCTTGATGAAAATGATGACACAGTCGGACCCGAAAGCTTTCTCCTGTTTAAACATCGCATACTTATACTTTTAAAAAATTATGAAAATACTCGAATAAAAATAATGACAGTTGTAAGTATAGTAAATTGAAAAAAACAAAAGATTCAGAGAACGAAAATACATCTGTGTTAAGCACGTACCCAAAGGCCCAGGTATTGTATTAAAAATGAGGTAGGTATGTTATACGAGAATCCAAGTGCGAGAAAGAACCAGCGAGCAGTGAAAGGTCCTTGCACTCGTTTGTGCAAGTGTGTGAATGAATATACTTACATACCTATGCTTACACACGTATGGGACAGCAGGGCGCTCGTCGTCCGGTTATACTCACTCTTCTTATAATACCTACTTACTAGCAGCTTACTAATGCCAGAGTGGCACGTTCGAATGCGCTTGTGCTATATATTCGACGCGAAGCCACAGTGATATCAACGGGCTTGGCCCACCTGACCCCCCCCCCTCCCTATCTCCAGTTACACGTATACCGAACGATTAGGTATCGGTTGGCGTTCTTCAATGCGGCACTGAGTGCTCTTACTATATATGGATCATTTCACAAAAACTGCGATGTTTCATGAAGCCTGTGTTCAAAAACGACGGATCGAATGATTTCAAGTCGGAACTTTTTTTAACTAATTTTCGCTGAATACGTTTTTGAGATTAGGTAAAAAAAAAATTTTATGTAGCTGTAAGATTGAAAAAACGGGCCAAAACGTCATTATCATAACGCGAAGCATTCAAATATTTCATTTTCTGGTGCCTAGAAATTTAATTTTTTTACTCTGTACTATCTGAAAGTTTCAGGTATCGAGCACTTTTTCTGATGAATTAGAATTGAAAATAAAATGTTTTTTTCAACTATCGGACGTTTTATTCGTTGAGCCTACTCTTGATATTTTTGAATTGCGCACCACAAATGATTTAATTTGTCTAAGTGGTTAATTTTCAGACACTTGGGATTAGTCGTTTTGTATTCTGGAGTGTACGAGAACACTGTTAATTTTTTTTCAGACCGGGGTACAGATGTCACAAGCGAAATTTTGTCGAAAAATTCTGGCTGAGGCTTTACAACCGCTCTTTTAAAATTTTAAACTAAATGCATTTAAATTAACATAGGTTTTCAAAAAAGAAAAAATCTCAATTAGGTCGGGGAAATATCCATTGTTTTCGTGAAATGACCCATATGCGCTTTCCCACACTCCTCGGAGATACATCTCGCCAAGAGGGACTTTCTCGCTATCCTTAAGACGACATCCTATCCTACTATCCTACTATCTTATACTACAACGCCATCCTACTTAAAAATACAGTCGATTTTTGTGGCTGTTGTATACTAGCAAGTTTGCTTCCTGCTTTGGGATACAGCAGGTGTGGGGACGTTTTGGGTACAAGGGTTGGATTATTTTAGATAAGAAGAAATTGTTCAGGGCAATTAGTTTATTATCTCTTTTGTTTTCAACCGTCGGGACGTGCTTTGTACCAGTACCTTCAGTTGTTGTAAGTTCACAAGTTGTGTCGGACGAGTAATTCCCCAGTCGGGAGGGTAGGCAAACATCAAGGATAACAGCCGTAATGAGAATTAACCAGAGCTATTTATTTCCCCTCAATGACTCAAACAAAGTTACGGGTTCTGCGATATGCAGCCACTTCATCGCCCTATAAATGGGTACGCGGGAATCGGCCTTTTGTTTCAAGTCTCGGTAAGATGATGCTTATGCGCTGACGGCAAAATCGGAATGGGGAAAAAAGGAAATCCAGAAAAATAACCGATTGTCTACGAACACGAACAAGTACCCACGTACGATTATTATAGATACGTTTTTTTACACTGAATTTTATGATTTTTTAGATTTTTTCATCTGAAATAATTTCAAACAGCAATAGAAAAGTAAAAAGTTTCGTAGTGGTAATAAAAATTTGTGGTAGGGATGCCAAAATATGACTGATTACATGCATACACAAATACAGTTAAATCCATAAAATTGACAATTAAAATAACCGAAAGGCATATAAAAAAATCCCTTTTTACTGGGTTCGTGGATTTTTTGTTTGTTTGTGTAGTTTATTGGGTTGTGCACGTGAGCCGTTAAATTTCAAATATTCAACATCACTTGGACGCTTATATTTTAAGTGCATAAGTATGTGTAACAAGAAAAATCTGCTTTTTCTGACATCAAAAATATATATTGCTAAGCGCACTTTATCCAACATTTTATTTTATAATTGGTGAAGTCAATTTACTGTACCTATTTATTCTAAATGTCGTCCACTAGAATCGATAGGAATTTTCGACTGAGTTAGTATCTGTAGCTTAACCAAAGCCAGAAACTAAAGTTTGTTCGAAGTTTAAATCTAATTTTTAAGATATATTTTTTAAGTTGTTCGATATTTTCTTACTGTTGTTCGTAATTTTTTTCATGCGATTTAATAGTATGGGTTTAAGGCACTAATTAAGGGTTGATCATATCATGCACCTGGTGAATACTTGGAATAGTAAAAGGTTAAGGACGTTGGGTAGAGATAGCGGGGGGGAACCACTTGTGGGGCAAGGGGGAAGTAGCGATGAGTAAAGACTTGGCATCACCGCACGGGTCTCCAATGTGTGAGTGTTCATGTATACACATATAAAATATACACACATCAGGTGGTATATATATTTGTAATGTATTTGTGCTAAAGATGCAAGTATTTGATTTTTATTCGTTATAACAATGTAATAAAAATGAGTAAATAATTAAAAAGACTTGTGACAGATATATGTATATACAATTATATTCGTAGCTAATGTAAATAAAATTCTTGAATTTTTATGTGACTTGAGAAGTCTCATTGAAAGTGATATGTTAAATAATTAGGACAGACTCTAGTCTCTGCGATTACTACAAGCATGTGATTTTGATATCTTGTGTAAAAAAATTGTATTGTATAAAAATTACAAACTAAAAACTTTATTAAGAAAAATAAATATGTGTTATTATAATACAATGTTTCGTTACGGGTGGAACCGTGGAACCTATGTACATACACTCACACACATGTATAAACTTATGTTTTATACAGAAATACATAAATATCTACCATAATATTCAAATGTTTAAGGATTTATGTCCTGGAACATTTTGAATTTCCCGCTTCTCGCGACGTTGCCGTTGCGTTTTTGTCGAACTGTTATTTAATTTTTTTATTTATAAACTAATCAGACGATCGTCGCGAAACTTTGTGTGCATATAGTTAATAACATTATCTGTGACATGTAAAAAAATTGGAGACATTCATCACGCCAATTTTTTTTAAACTGAGTTTTTATAAGTTTCCCCATAAGCGACCGTGTTAAAATGACTGAACTTTGAAATTCAATATCTCGGAAACGAAATAGACGGATCTCTTGAAATTTTAACAGCTTCATTGTAACAACAATAAAAACGTCTGGTTGAAATTTCAAAAAGATTCATCACAGGGTTATATATATACCGAACGTCCTTAAAGATCTAGACGACAGACTTTTATTTCACAGGATTTCAATTAACTTGCTAAAAGGACTATCATTTACTTCTAATAAGTTAAAACACACTACAAAATGACAATAAAAATTAACCATTAGTTTTTTGAAGTTACATCGTTGAATGAATTGAATCATCATCGATTATTTACAAAATAGGCATTAATTTTATTAACTCTGCAGAAAGATATTTAAAAAATTACATTCAATAAATGTCAATTTAATAATCATAATCGTAAGTATTGTTAATACGATAGTTAATAGATGCAATAAGAGAAAATGTTTTTTTTTAATTGCTGTAATGTTTGAATGCCAAAATGTTGTTTAAAATCGTAAAATTAATTATTGTCTGAATTACACACCTGAAGTAGAGAAAATTAAAAAAAAATCACTCTATGAATAGAATTACTTTTATTTTGTACAGGTAATTTCGCTTTGACCAAGTTTTCATTACATTCTTCCTTTTAAAATTTACTACGCATTAAAATATTTATTGAACAAAAGTAAAGAATTTTAAAATAAATTTAATTAAAATTGACCCAAACTCTAACAAGTTTCGCTTTATCATTCTTAAAGATAGATGGTATTTTATAAAGTTTAAGTACTCTAAAATACTTAAATTTAACTGCAGTTAAAGTTATCTAAGCGCTTCAATACTATTTGAATAAAACATCTGAATAAAAAATATTTTTACGTCTGTATTACAAAAAACATTTTCAAATTATAATACTTGAGGAAATGACTTATTTGAAATGATATATTCAAACATTACAAATGTTATGGAAAATATTTATTTTATTTATTTAAAATACAATATTTAAATCGTTTTATTACAAATAAAAACATCAAATACAATTTAGATCAGTTATGTATAATCTGAGAATAATGAAAACATATTTTATGTACTTTTTCATAAAAAAATTGTCTTATATATAAGCAGTCTATCAAAGTTTGAGACTGAAGGCTTTACAACGCCAGATTATAAATCAAACATTTCATTCACTATATAGCCTGATGCCATAAGACTACATACGTTTCATCGTTGAACATTTTTATTTTTATGAATAAGAAAAAATACTGCCCAAATGCTTTTGGGTTATTGGCCACTTGACAAACGTAATTTTTTCAAAATATGTTTATTTTTGTTACTCTGAAGTTTACTGTTTCTTTTACTTAACCAGTTATTTAAAATACGAAAGTACTTAAGCATTATAATTTTGAATACGAGTTGTTTAAAATCAATTATTTTAATTGCTTCAATCTAATACAATTGTAATTGTCAATTTTTGTATAAAAACATTTTTTTGAAGTACTGCGTTTGTAAACAAAGTATTCCAATTTCAAATATTTTGTAAAATAAATTTGAAACATTTTAATTAAAATACTATTGGTATTTATTTAAACAATTTTTAGTACTACAATTTAAAAAAGTTACGTAAAAAATCGTTATCAATATAACATTAACGTTCTCATCAAATGTAATGGTATTTTTATTTCCTCCAAGTACAAACTCCGACGTGGCAAAGTCTGATTATTCTCATAAATTTAAATGCAGTAATCACGAGTGTTACAGTCGTCGTATAGTTTTTTTGCAATTGAGCCGTTACAAGCTATCTCAACCAGCATAGATAACTCCCCATCGGACGCGGTCAAAATTTCATTCTCTGGATTCAGAACGTAGTTTTTGTCAACAAAATCCATAAATTTAATCCTTTCAAACGGATATACACTATTTTTCGCTATCTTTGAAAATACGCTTTGTTTCAAACCGTTTAGTAACGTTACTTTAACTGTAATCAACGATTCGTACGGAAAATATTGGAGTGGCGTTAAAAACACAATCTCAACGTCCATGCTAACGTTAACCATTTTACTCTTATGATGCAACTTGAATTCAAAATCAAAATCGTACACTAAATGTATGCTTAACCTTTGAGTATCAATTGGTCCAGTTATTACATCAGACAAATATTTGAAAGTTACGATGTTCCACATCCACGGTATTACGTCCAGAGTCGTTTTCGGAAAACCGACTGGCTTTCTTGAACCTATCACTAACGCCACACCCGATCGATGAAATAAGAAAACAGCAAGAAAAAAAAGCGTAACAGCTTGACAAAGAAAATTGTTAAATTTTGTGCCAGACATTTTTTTTCCCGTACACAAAAATTTCTCTACTACGTGAGTTTTTAACTCGTCCAGTTAACTATAAACAATATCGGACCTTTCAACCAGCACTGTCAAGGAGGGTACAGAAGAGCTTATTTGAATCGATTTTCAAAAACTGCGTTATCCCATGTCCTAGCCATCTAAAAAAATGCTTCAAGTTAGTTCACGTCAGAACCTTATCTAATCGTTATGAAAAAATCATTCAATTATACGTTTTGAAATTTAACATTAACGTAGAATAAATTTATTGTAAGGCATAAGATGAAAAAGTAGGATAAAATTTCGTTACCGTAGTACGTACATTTTGAAAATCTCACTAATAGCGTTGAATAAAGCCAATGTGTTTCTTGAAAAGAATAATTTAGTTCCCTCCAGTCTTTAAATATAAACGGTGTGGCCAATGTTTTCTTGTACTTTAGATACACTAAATTGTAAAAATAGCACTAAACACACAAAAATGTACAATTATTTCTGAAACAACTTGTTTGTATACACGTCCGCTTATGACGGCCGTAAAAGATGGACTACCCCAACTTTTCTCGAGTGTTTGCTGGTTCCTGATTCTCGTGATTCTCGAAAGTATCAGAAAAATCGGGAAGATGCATAGTGGGGGAGTCAGCTGAAACGAACGGAAAAGACGTAGGTCAGGATTCTTCTCCCATAAATTTTACATACATTCTAACGGTCGACAGATATAGCTATTCAAAGAAGGGCCCAACTTCTTTGACATGTCTCGTAGAAAGAATTTCATTTTAATGTTAAGTCCAATTCAGGCATTTGTAAAATATATATTTTAGTAAAATAACACAAACACTCCAAAAGTCAAAATGTTTGAAATAATTATTTATTAAACTATCAGTATTTGAATGAAAAATATAACATTTGACTGTAAAAAAAATTTGTTTTTTTTTCCACTTACATACAATAAAAAAAATCGATCAATAGCATTGTGTTTCTAAAAATTAAAAAAATTTGGAGTACACTATTACGATTTCTTGTAAACTCATGAATAATTTTTTTTTTTAATAAGCCCCTTTCTTATGCATTATACCATCTCTCGTTGTCATAACATAATCAAATTTTTCTAGGTTTGAGTTAGTATCAAAACATGGCGTTTGACAAAAAGAAATTAAAAGTTAGAAACTCATCCGGATGTGTTATATTAAAAAAAAAGTAAATTAGAAGTTAGTGTGTTTTGATTCGATTGATTTCAGACTAAAGTGAAATTTTTTCGCTCAAAGTTGTTTATCTACGTTCACAATAGAATATTCGATAAACAGAATATGAAATGATTTAGTAACACTCAAAAACGAATACGGAAAGCTATTCTTATGATCTGTAGGCTGAGTGTAGGACTCATAAGAATTTCTTTTTATGGTCAGGAGTAAGTATATCAGGAAATCCACAAAAAATATCCTGTTTTTGTCCCCCGTTGTAATAAAAAAATTTTTTCTGAATCACACTCTCAAGGAATGGCTCATTTTTCTTGCAATATCATGTACTATGAGGAAAAAATTTTGAACACGAGCTTCAGCGAAGGTGATATCCTTTTCCCGTGATTTACATGTATATATTATATACATATATACGGAAACAGATGTTTAAATTTTTATTCCTCATAGTATATGGTATTACGAGTAAAATGAGCCCGGTATCAAATATATGCCTCAAAAAAATTTCTTTAGTCAAATGGGGGACAAAAACGGAAAATTTTTTGTGGATTTCCTCATATACAGAAGAACGTATGTTTATGTCAACAAGTCGCAACAAAAAAAAAAGAAGAAGAGAAAGTAGCCAATACTGGAATTTTCAGACTCTTCCGCCGCTTCCTCATAGCATGGCAAGGAGCAGACTCTCAGAAAATCGAATTTCGATATGAACTCAAGTTTCTTAAAGAAATTTCCACGGAACTTCTTAGTGAAGCACTTATTGTACACAAGACGTTTTTTTCTTATTTTCTACTTTATGAATAAAATATCATTTTGTTTCAACCGACGGGTGCAATAATTGGAATCTTACTCGAGTAGTACAAATAATTACATTAATGTATACTACTCGAGTAACTTAAACTTCAGTTAGCCACTAAGTTGGCTTATGTAGGTGAATCTTACACTACTGCGTCAGCACTTGCGTGAAGTTAGCATAACACTTTTCGATTCGGTAAATGATCATCAAAACTTTCAGTTTTTTGCAGTTGCAATTTCAATGAAAATAATCTACGAATAAGTCGATTAGCGAAAGTTTTTAACGTATTTTTTAATATAAATCTTTTTATGTTGACTAAAAAATGATTTTCAATACTGTGTCACTGTCAGATTAGTCAATTTTTTGTAATAAACAAATTTTGTTAGCAAATGTAGAATTTTTTTTTTTGACAAATAAAAAGTTTTTCCTGATTCTTTGACTCATTTTCAACAAACAATTTTATATCTAGTACGAAGTAAAATTTATGTTTCTCAAAAAAATATCGCAAAATTTCTAAAAACACGTATTTTTAATAATTTTTCAATTTTTATTCATAAGAGTTCGTATCCTATTTCCTCCATTTCCACCTGAAAACTCTCAAATAATCGGAATAATTTACATAGTTCTTCAAAAATATGTAAACCCTCGTTGATGACCTTAATTCAGCTATAGCATGATAGTGACCAATAAGTAAACCAATGTAGTGAATCTTACGAGTTCTAATTGGGTGAAAGTAACATAATACAAGCAGCTAAATTTATGCAAAAAATCAAATTTTTTTATCTCTAGCCCGATTGACATGGGCTTGCGCATAAAGAAATAGTATATTACGCCACTAGGGCGGAAAGTGCTTCTTCCCGCCCGCGGGCGCACTTTCCGCCCGCCGATTACTTTCCGCCCAGGGGACGAAAGTTCTCGAAGGGCGGAAAGTGCGCTCAAGGGCGGGAAGGCATTCGCCCGAGTCGCGTATCCTATTTTTCTCCTTAAGGGCGCAAAGTGAGAACGTAATTTGTCTGGTTAATGATCACTTCAATAGAAATTTAACTACAGGATTAAAAATGAAAAATATTTATTCAACGTCTATCTAATGTACACAAAGCTTATTTTTCTAGATAAATGATGAGAATTTTTACAATTTTATGCATTTATAAATTATTTTGAACATACATAAAATTAATAATCTGTAATGAACAATTTATACACTTATAATATTTTAACACAGTTAATTTCTTGTTTAAAAATATAATAAATATCAACACCTTAAAATTAAATGAATTCTAAGATATTGCAACCTCTGTTAAAAAATAACGGAGGTGTTTCGAATAGTGTATTGACTAGAATAGTTGAGTACAAACAAAAACTTAAAGCTGGTATGCTAGAATATCTTGACTGCAGTGTAGATATTAGTGAACTTCCCTATTTATAAATTGTGTTGTATATATAAAACTATGTTTATTGATTGAGATGTCATGAAGAAGAACGGTAACTTGTATTTTGCATCACTTATTTAAAATTGAGTATGATTTCATTTTTATAAAATAAAGTCTAAAAAAGTAGTCGGTAAGGTAGGGAATTTTTTAAATAAGTAAGAGTTAATTGTTAATAAACGAAAGTTCGCATCAAAGGTTGTGCGGGGTCCAGGGGGCGGAGCCTCCGGTGGGGGGTAGGGGGGCGAAGCCCCCTCCTCGTCCAAAAAATCAACTGATCGTTCGATTCAAAAAAATTTACAACCATTTCCCGAACAAAAAAAAATAATCTAATCTAATCTCCCGAAAAAAAAATAAACTTGGTGGAATGAGAGTATGAGTATTAAAAAATGGCAATCAGAGATATAATACTAAAGCCCTAGATATAATACTCCCTTATTGTAATATTATATTTTCCGCCCTCGGGTGGTTTTGGGAGGCTAATACTTCCTCGGGCGAAAAAGCAGNTTTGAAAAGTCTCTGTTTGCGAACCGAGAGGTTTGCGGCCCGAGCCGAAGGCGAGGGACGTAACGAGGTTCGTAAAGGAGACTTTTCGAACGAGTTCCGGAAAACTGCTTTTCCGCCCGAGGAAGTACCAGCCTCCCAAAACCACCCAAGGGCGGAAAAAACATTTTTATAAAAAACTTAATTTCAGAATTCCACAATGTTGAATACTTTTTCTTGACCCACAATTATTAACACAATGAAATTAATTTTGACTAAAGTGAGAGGGACAAAAGAAGTACAGCAACCAGATTACATTTTTACTTATTAACAACAAAATATAACTTTCATATTTTAGTTAATACGTACGAGGTACTGTTGAAAATTACGCATACTCTACTATTAATAAGTACTCAGTGTGCACGGTAATATTACAAAAAGTACGTCTGTATTAATTCTTAATCTAGCTCCAAAAAACTTACATATCAGTCTTGAAGTACGTCAAGAATAGTACTGAGTTGTCCGGCTGTTTATCAATAAAATTTAATTTTATTTGTACAAAATTAACAACTTTAAGGACAAATTGGATTAAAGTTGACGTATTGATAAGATCATGCACCTGATTCTTTGGATGCATCCGTGCATGGGTACTCACAAGAAAGCGCCAATTTATTGTGAAATCGTGAAAATTACGTACCTGAAACAAACAAACAAAGTGGAAATTAGAAAGCAACTTATTGTGTTACATAAAATGTAAAAAAATAAACATAAAATTATCGGCCCATTAAAAAGTAGGTACAGTAATGCAGGTATCGTAACTCGCAAACTTATAAGTAGAGGAACTAGCCGGCGAATCAGAGCGTCTTTAACACGAAGATTTCTACTCTGCCTTCTATCTTAACTATGTGCACATGCCTCAATATTTGTACTATTATACTTTGCTTCGAATGATAATAAGCGTACAGACACGCAATGCAGATGCTCGACTTCCGGGCTCTATACGTATTAGAAAAGCAGTTTTTTTTGTAGTACACAATGTGTGTACGCTAACTCAGTTATACTTTCGGGTGTAATCTATTTTCTGATGGTAATAAATATCGATTTACAAGCGGTGAGTGTAGAAATTACAATATTCAGTTGATATGTATCATCCGTGTAAACATACTTGATCTCGCCCATCGAACATTGTAAAAAATACCATTCATCTTAGCTTTCGATGTAGCGCATTGAAATCAGAAGCGCTGACAGACTAAGGAAGCCACCACAACTTGAAATCTTAGAAAATTCTTTGGTATTTCGTAGTGTACAAAAAGAACATGAGTAATTTCTCATGTGCTAACACGCACATTCAAGGGGTAAAAATTACTCATGACGTTTGTTTGAAAAACAATTTTTTCTTTTGAATTCCAATTCACTTTTTAAAATGAAATGACGTGAAAATCTTAGTTCCTAGAAGAGCAATAAATTCCATCTACTTTATTTATTTAGATTTACAACGCTTATATTTGATTTAAAAAAACTATTTTTGAAGGTTAACTTCAGAGAAAGTTGTACTCATTGAAAGTAGATGTCAGCACATGAAAGAATACGCCCGAATAGAAATGTGCCGTAGCTTGCCTCACTGCCTGTGCAGGTCCTGCACAGGAAAGATAGGCATTTTCTGCATATGTGAGTTCAGGCTGTGCACAGATCCTGTACAGGTCCGGTGCTCTTGCCTGAACTGACTTCAACTGTCTGCTACTACAGTATCGTCTTAACATTTTTTTCAATTAATCTAAAATGGAGCAAAACCATTATTCTCGACGAAAGACGCGAAATAAAAATAAAATGCAAATTATTCGTAAAAGAAAAATTCCGGAAAAAAGAAAACCAAACGGATTTAACGGAAATAATGGAAAAAAAGCTAAACTTACTCCATTATTATTTTTATAAATCTCGTATTAACAATTACATGTGTTCTAAAATTATTTCATTTCTTAGATGCTCTGACATCGATAACAATTAAAGTTGTCGTTTACAATGCTGATAACGTCAGAGAAAATTTAAGTTCATTGATGAATAATGCTCGTGACTGAGGTGGCAATCGGATAAGGAGGATGAAGAGAACTTTAATAGAGTCAGAGCCGTCAAAGGAAAAACATGAGGATTAATTTAATAACATAGAGTTATTTTTTTACTGTGACAAAATAGTTTTTATAAACTTAACTAAATAGTGTTAATAAATGATTTCACATATGATCTAATAGTCATTTTTTTAGTATTTATCGTTTTCTCTGTTTAAAAACATTTTTTTATGTAACATAACCTTACTATTTAATTGCGTAAAAGTCAGTTCAGGACTAGATTATATTTGTCCAGGTTGCCTGAGCTGAGGCTGCCTGTGCAGGAGCCTGAGCAGGTCCTGTGCACATCGTTGGATAAAATTCCATTAATGCCTGAGCAGGTCCTACGCAGGCAGCTCAGGCACCTGTTCAGTGCCTGAACTCAATTTCTGTCGCGTATTTCTTATTTTTGTATGTACTATACAAAATACTAAAGTATTTTTAAATCAGCGAATTTGGGTTAGGTTGATTTTCTTGTAAATACGTATTTGTATTAGTAATAAAGTTGGTTTTTGAATAAGTAGGAGATAAAAAGATGTACAAGTATCCAAAAGGATGTTACCAAACGGATTATAAATATTTTCTTCACGAAAGGTTCGATGGATTAATAGTTAGCATACTAGCCTCCTAGCCGGAGATATTCGAGGGGTCATGGGTTCCAATCCCATCGAAAATCATATAGATTTTATTATCAGTGTTTTCCTATGCGATGAGTATCCACGATGCCGAAACGCCACTTATCCAAATTTCAAAACGAGAATAGAGGATTTTCTGGTGATGTCTGGACCTCTAGGAACTTTTCGAAGGAAAGCTAACTAACACCTGGCCAGCTCATCGGGTAAAGTCACTGTTGGTTATAAAAAGGTCGGTATATAGGGCGCAGTAGGATGGATGACTGAGTCTGAGGGGAACTTTGCAAGGGGCCCGCACGAAGGACTCGCATACTTGAGGAAAATAGGATGGTAATTGCGGAAAAAGAAGAAGTAAGATAGAGATTAGGTACAGAAGTAGGGTACGTAAAAACCCTGGAATGGATATTCGTTAGAATCTTATTATTATACTATTTTATTTCCTCGAAAATAAGAATAAAATATCAATAACTTTTGGTCACTTTTAATTTTAATTGCTTATCTCTTTCTCAAAATATCAATGGCTATTTCTAATCTTTTAAAATGTTACATGATATTTCTTTAAGAAAAACTGCTTTTATACATTAAAAAATGGAAAAAAAAAAAAAAATTGATAATAGCGTTTTTTGGGACCTACATGAATTAAAAGTGTTTCTTATTCCTTTTTATTTTGGTGATTGTGTTTTTTTATTTTGATTGTACTGTATTAGAAGGAAAAAACAAAATAGTAAAAAAAAAAATTGTTTATAACATTTTGTTTTTAATTTAGTAAAGGCAGTTAGTTGCAATAAATCAGAATTTTATATTAAAATAAACTAAGTATAATGGAAGATTTTAAACGATTGGAAAGAGCAATTGATTTTTTTTTTCAAATACCAATATGGATAAGCAGATGGAGATGATAAATAAAGTGTGTGAGTTAAAAAAACTCCCATTCGATCTTATTACAGAACATCAATTGAGTGGAGCTGTCATGCTGACTCAATTTTATTTTAACAATAAACGAATGTACTATGATTGTGAGTAATTTTGTTTATTTTTGTATAATAGTACTATTAGTGTAAAGAAAATATTATGTTATATAAATTATACGTTATGTTATAATTTTCAGATGAAGAAATTACTAACGTTTTTCTTCATGCAGTTGCCTTGCACGATGCAAGATTGATATCGATTGATTATTTGGACGATTACTACATCGTAATGTGAGTAAATTTGTCGTCATATTTTATATGTTTAATTAACTAATTGTAAATATTTTAAAATGAATTTTTTGTTTTACAACGAAAATTTCAATGAAATATAAAAATTTAGTTAAATCATGGTAAGGAGCTGTAATAGCAGTGTAATGCACTTTTCTGTAGATTTTGTTTAATTTTTTTTAAGTATAATGATTAATTTGTCGTTTTTGTTTTCTTAATCGTAATACATCTGACATAAATTTTTTTTCTACTTTATAATTCATATTCTGTAAAAAAACATGTGTGATTGGTTGCATCCAATGGAATGATGATGTCCATTATGTAAAACTTGATTAATAAGTATGTGTAAAGCTTATGTGGAAATTTTTTCAAAGAATATGTTTAAAAGATCTGTCACAGATTTTGTATGTAAATAAAAGACGTTTCTTTGCATGTACCTCTGTATGCATTTTATTCAGTCAGTTTGGAATTAAAGGCTTCACAGATTTGGCACTAATGCGGACGTTCTTTAGTGTGGACACGAATGTTCACCTGGAGATTTTATTTATTTGCATATATTTTATCACACAATTGATATTCAAATCGACGTTACACGGGAGTAAGTTTTGTCCGAGACCTTTTTCATTTAAATAAACTTTTTCACATTCCACAGATTGATTACTTATGTGCTCAACTACGTGCACATAGAGATTATCTTTCTTATCGAAAATTCCCAAAAAAAAAATCCTTCTATTCCCAATTTATTAGTTTTAGATTATGAATACAATGAGGTTAAAATCTCAATGCCCTAATAGGCTGGAATAATGCCATCTTTTTTATTACTCTGCAGTTATGAATAGTTACTTAAATAAATACTTTGCACAAAATGTGTTGCTGAAACTTCCTCAGTTTTGACAATCCCATACAGTGTGCTAATAGTCATAAAATTAATACATGCATTCTAAGGCATAGATGTGTACGTTTAGCAATGACTTTTAATATTAAACATCTTAGCTCGTTAGTGAACCTATCCAAAAATTCTCAGAAAATGTTTTTCACGTATCATTTTGATGCAGGGATATGTTAATAACTTTTCTCAGACAGTTGCACAGAACAAAAAGTTGGCGAATTAAGCATTAGACATGTAAAAACAACAACATTACGGACACGTTCGATTTTCATCGTTCGTTCGTTCGGTTCGTGCGTTTCGTTCGTTTGGCTCGTACAGTTTGTGCTGTTCAGTCGTTTCTTGTACTCATGAAACGTGGGGTGTTTTCTGCAATCGTCATACCGGCAAATAGTTTAAGTTGCGCTCTTCGTTACCGTCAAGTCAGTAAGTTAACTACCTAAAATTTACTGGCGCTCTACTCAGTAATCTGGCCAGTAAAAACAGCAGACAACAATAAACAGGACACGTAAAATAGTATACACTCTACGTTCGGAGGTTATGAAATGTCCTAGATTTCACGTTTATTTACGTGAATTCTGCGACAGTCTTAACCTCACTCACTATTCATGGGTAAGTTACCTATATTCACTTTGTATACAGATATACATTCTAGAGGAATCAGACCGACTGACTGACCGACCGATCGCTAAAAAACGTCCCCTTTCTTTCTATCGAGACTATCGTGTGGAAGAAAGATATGTGATAGAAATCGATTCTCGATCTTCTATCAGCTATTCAAATCAGGGATGGGTAAATAGTGTGTCACTGAATTTACAACACGTCAGGTGTATGAGGATGGCGACCCAGGTCGCGATGGTCAAAAGTTTGTTGTCGTCCGCAACCTTCAGAGCGCTTCTTTATCAGCGCCACCCCCGGCCAAGATATGAACTATCGCTGATGTATACATAATATGATGTATTTTATGTTTTATTTTTTTATTTCTTATTTTATTTATTCTTTTTTTTCGCGTTTTTTATGTCAATGTGCACAGTGCCTGTCAGGGGCCTTACCATATAGCTATTTTTCTGTTCATAGGCCTTTGTTATAACATAGGCCCGTGAAATGATAAAAAGTTATATGGTATGTTGGTACCATCCCAGTGCACACCTCAGAATCACCAATTATCCGCATGCATGTATATATACATCATATTATGTATACATTAGCGATAGTTCACATCTTGGCCGGGGGTGGCGCTCATGAAGAAGCGCTCTAAAGGTTGTGGTCGGCAGCAAACTTTTGACCATTACGGCCAACGCTGGCGCGACCTTGCGACCTAGCAAACTTATCTCAGATGGCGCTACCGTTGCTAAGACTCTAGCCAATGAGATGAGAGAACGGTTTGTGCACGAAAGTATTAGTATATTACGTTACAAGGCCGTAAAGTGGCTGATGTACATCACGCGGCCGTCCGTCAGACACCTTACGACCGAATGACGCATACGATTTTTCGTCATTCCGTAAAGAAAAGTTTGTTCAATAGGTTAAAATAGGATAATGTAGGAAAGAATGAATAGCTCGCCAACCGTACGTTCCTTAAGCATTGGTCCTAACCTAATAGAGTGCGAACGAACGGACGATGGATAATCGAACGTTCCCAATAATGAGTCCATTTTATTCGTGATCAGAACGATTCTTTTAACATGTATACCTATGCACGTAGTGAATATAGATGTTCTTTCTTAAGAAATTGGACCTACTAATTGACCACAAAAAAAAACGTACCTTTAATTCAGTAGTGAAGGCTAAAAGAAAACTTTTTTTTTTATAGTTCTTTAAAGTACACCAAAAAATCCTTTCATGAAACGATGCATTATTCTTGGTTTTTTTTTATGTATTGAATATGTGCTTTTTCATATCAAGCGCGAGACTTTTGAAGTAGAAGTCCAATAACCATGGAAATTTACTCACTATTACTTACCTATAAGTAACTCTGAATTTAAAATAAAATTTATGAAAGCACTTAGTGTTAATTTCGAGTACAAGTGCACAAGAGACGAAAAACGGATTATACGGTAAACGATAAGTAAGAAAAGGTAAAAAATCAGGCAACGCTATAATTAATATAGGCGTGATTCGACTCGAAGCAACGACAAAGACAGATAGGTAATAGGAAAAGGCACTGAAAAGACGAAATGCACATGCATCTGGCTGTCAAAAAAAAAAAAAACATCTCTTGGCCATCATATACATATATATATTTTACATTATAGTGTCATACGTCCGGCTCTTAATTAGGGCACTACTATGAGCACTCGACACTTTGGAGAGGGAAGGTATGAGGGATAGGGAGGCCACCCACAATTGGGAAGGGGGTGGGGGAAATAAGCAATTCTGCTACGTGAAGTCATCCATCCCTTTACGAGGAGCATTGCGTGGTGAAAAAGCACATATGAAAACTCACGGAGGTACTTGCCCAAAAAATGTTGCACTGGCCGGGAATCGAACCTTGGTCTCCCGAGTGTCGACCCACGACCCACAACTTAGCCAACTGAGCCACCGCGCGCTCTATATATACACTAGCGGTCCCCCGTCTTGGCTTCGCCCGAGACTTACTAAACGGAACAGCGTAGTGTGTTGTCATGTAATGTGAATCGTTTTGAGTTAGAAATTTTACATTTATTCCTGACACTTCTAAGAACAAAAATCTTCTTATTAAATACATATTTGTTCGAAATCCATACAGTTAATTTGGTCTAATAATAAGCTGAAAAATGAAAAAAAATATAGCTATGCTGAAAAGTACCGTGCGTTACTTATGACATAAAATAATCGTTGGCCATAAGAGGCCGTTGATTTGCATTTTCTCCCGTATAATTTACGAAAAGGGCTATTTTTTAAAGATGTTAAGGTTTAAAACTCCCAAAAAATAAATATTAAAAAAAATTTTTCTTTCTCTTATCTCGCAACTTTATTATCAGAGCAACAAAGTCCTGGAGCTTAATCTCCACATTTTTTATTGCAACAAAAATACAAATACATAATCTACCTACTTAAATATCTGGAAGATTTAAGAGATTACTGTGAGGGTACTGATTAAAAAGCCGATCTCTCACGCAATGGAATCTTTATTGGTCAATTTTGACGCTGCTGTTTCAATCTCGATAAATGTTCTGTGTCAGTTTCTTGACGCCTAAAATTGTAATTGCCCTCCTGCGGCTTTTGTAATCATTGAGACTTTTGTGAGCCTTAAAGGTTGTTTTTGTCAACTTTGTTGAGTTCTAATATATTTGCTGGCACGGTAGTTCGACGTCCGATGGCCCTAAAAAAGACCGGTGAGATTATCAAGTAAACTTTTTCTTGACTGAAGTTTACAGCAATTGTGACTGCCTGGATACCTCAGAGTGATCTTCTCTGGCCTGTTATTGAAGCCCCAGACTGATCGGGAGAAAAACTACATAGTCGAAAGCTTTGGAGCTAGTTGTAGAGATCTTGCCCAACGTCTCCTGGTATAACGTCGAAGACGTTGGTGTCTAAAGCACCTTCTTTTTTTGCAGACTCAGTTGCTTTGGTAATCTAAGGTGGGGACATTGGTTTGTGATGCTTACCCGTTGGAGACTGTCCCGGTGGCTCAATTTTTTTTTCCTTCATAGCTGTTAAGTTCGCCAAACGCAGACCTAGGAGAGGATCGGTGATTCCTGGTTGAATGCTTAAAGTCGAGAGGGTAATATAGGGTCGTCGGTCACCGGGATTCCCAGCCTTGCGACGAATAACTCCACTCGTGATGACTGCCAGTGAATGACTGACTTAGTTTAATAGTGGCCATCTCTTGTTAACATAGTCTTTCATCCACGAATCGTTTCCGGAAATGATAGTAAGAATGTATTTGTTGGCAAGGTAGTTTAAACTTAGGTGGCCCTTAAAAAATCAATGAGATTGATGGTTACGTAGGGAGCGTAAATACTTATAATGGTCCCAAAAAGGACCAGTGGTGAAACTTCTAGCTATTCCTTATTATTATTCTTCATGATGAAGAGCTGGCTGCAGGTAGCTTGACTCTTACCCACGAAGTCTCTGTGTACGGAGACCGTGATGGAGAGAGGTACGCCGCTCAAAGAATATCTCGTCTTCGGGTCGTTCCCCGGATAATCAACCGCTTATCGTTAGTCGGGAAAGTGGACCTAGTGAATACCTAGTCTGGGTATGCCGTTGGGATGACCACTGAGAAGAAAGCCGTTGTGGCTTTCCGTGCTTCTCAGGGCTGTCTTCTCTGTCTTACATTTGTATTTACAAATTCTCAGACGGCACCAGGCCGGAAGGTGAAACGGCCACATAACTCTGAAGTGTTGAAGTGGGTTGTGTTCTGGCTAGACATGTATCCGGGTATCCCATTGGAGACGTTACCGGTTAGATTCGTTTTTTATTGGTGGCACTTATCAACCCTGGAGGTTCAGGGTGGAAGTAGACCTAGGTCACTTTCCCGTTGGAGAAGAGTGTCGTCGGTAATCGGCATACCCAGCTGCACGACCATCATCTACATTCGATGCAGCTTGGTGAACTGCGGGTAGACGACTGCAGAAACTCCTGAGACGCTCCGGCCTATTATAACCACACTTATTTAATTCTGTTGCAGGCAGCTTCAATTTTCTGTCGACGCCACCTAGCGGATCCTACTAAACTAACGTGAAAAGCTGGCGTATTTTTGCAGAACTTTGAGCTTATTTATTGCCATTGTTATTAAATTTTTGAGGATAAAAACAATACTAAAACCATCTAGAAAGTGTCAGGAATCGGTATGCGAAATTTCAGCAAAATCGGTTCAGTAGTTTTCGCGGTTAGCGATTACAACGGTTTTGGCGACTTTGCTTTATATATTAGTATGATGATATAGATACAGATATTCGTTATATATCCCATATGTATAGATAGACATTCGCTGTGCATTTGAGAGCACGGACCTCGCAGAAGCGCCTCGCTCAGCGGACGTAAAGAGATCCAGCGGCCGTACATTTGTCGCTTTACGTCCTACTAGGTGGACGTAAACAACAAACTTTACTGTCGGGGATGACGAAAATATGTACGGCCGCTGGATCTCTTTACGTCCACTGAGCGAGGCGCTTCTTCGAGGTCCGTGCTCTTAAATGCACAGCTAATGTCTATCTATATATATGGGACCTATAACGAATATCTGTATCTATATGTATACGGCGGCTAAGTGTTGTTTTTTTTTTGACGGTCAGATGCATGCGCGCGTAATAGCCCGGTAGCTAAAGCAATCAATAAGGAACAAATCGGAGATAGCGTTCAAACTTTGCAGATCGCTTCGTATTATGGTCTGTAAACATGGAAAAATAGTTTTGTCCAACCAAACCACGGGCTTCAATTGTTATTAAACAATTAGTAAAAATTTACCCATGCTTAATTTGCTCATGCTCTATGTGCTCAGCCGTGTGTAAATACTGTGAAGGTAAAAATTGTGCTAACATGGAAGACAGAATAGTGTCTCTTAGTGAAGATCAAGATAATAACAACATATACAGTACTCAGAACGTAGAGCATGAGCAAATTCAAATCCAGATAAGAAAATTAGTATTAGAAGACGATTCTGATGACATCTTGTTCGCCGAAATAGAAGATGACACCGAGAGTGATAGTGATCACACACCAGTAACAAAAAAACGTAAAATATAAGAAATAGTATTTTATAAAAAATTTATGCAACAAATATCATGTACATCGTATTTTCTTGCATTCACATAATAAATTTTGTATAAAAATGTATGTTTATGTATTTTTAGTTATTACAAAACAATAATAAAAGTAAAAGATCAAATAATATGATTTTTCGAACTGGTATGGAAACGCCTGAAACATGCAACCCGCCGTACACAGGCCGNTTTAGATAGTTATTAAAAATGTCGTCAGACGATTCGAGTGATTCTGAGTTTGACGAAGAGACAGTTGTAAGAAACTTAGAAGAAGAGGCAAAGACAATTATGAATGGGCTGCTACCTCAAAAGTCTCGCGCTCTGTATGAAAAAGCACATGCTCAATACATGGACTGGAAAACCAAGAATGAAGCATCGTTTGATGAAAGTTCTTTTTTAGTGTACTTTGAAGAACTGTCAAAAAAATTCAAGCCACCTAGTCTGTGGAGTCATTGGGCAAGATTAAAAGCAACGTTGAATATAAAGAATAACATCAAGATTGAGAAATACTTGTTAAAAACTATGCTAAAAAATAAATCCAAGGGTTATAAACCGAAAAAGTCTCTTATTTTAACATGGCCGCAGATAACAGAGTTTCTCAACTCTGCTGAAGATAGTATTCACTTGTGAATGAAGGTATTTAATATAAGTATTATTATTGTTTTATTTGCACTATTTATTAGCTACTTCTAAATGTTAATTCCTGCAGGTAGTTTTGATTATTGGATTATTTGGAGCCATGCGATTTATGGAAATAACTAATCTTAGGACTACGGATGTAAATGATGCAAACAATTTATACGTCGTTACTATTGGTGATACATAAACCTACTATCCTCGTAATTTTGTCATCGGTTCGCCTTACTACGCCATAATAAAGAAATATGTGGCTTTGAAACCCGAAAATACACCCACTGACAGATTTTTGCTTCAGTATATTAGTGGAAAATGTATCCGTCAAGTAATAGGGAAACACAAAGAAGCTGATATTCCGAAAACTATTGCTCTCTATCTAAACTTAGAAAATCCAAACGGATACACTGGCCACTGTTTTAGACACAGAGGAGCCACTGCTCTTTCAAATTCAGGAGCAAACCTACACATGATAAAAGAGCTTGGAGGTTGGCGATCAGACGCTGTAGCTCAAAAGGCTACCTTCAATTTTCTATAAATAATAGAAAAAAAATTTTTGAAAAAATGTGTGGTACTAGTTGTTCAACATTCATACCTAATTTAACAGAGAATAATGAAGTAAATCAGATATCGACAAAACAATATGAAAACAATCAAAAATCAGCTGAAATATCTGAGCCATTTGATACTGTAGCTCAAGGCTACCTTCAATTTTCTATAAATAATAGAAAAAAAATTTTTGAAAAAATGTGTGATACCAGTTGTTTAACATTCAAACCTAATTTAACAGAGAATAATGAAGTAAATCAGATATCGACAAAACAATATGAAAACAATCAAAAATCAGCTGAAATATCTGAGCCATTTGATAGTATTTTATAGGAAGAAAGCATCATTAATAGTGAACGAGAAGGAAAAAAAGAAAAATGACAAAAACCAATGATGAAGAATTTAAAGATTAACCTTCTGTAATTTTTTAAAATTGCCAAAATTGTGTTATTTATAATATAACCATCAATCACAATTATTAAAATATAAAGAGCAATGAATATATTATATTGTATCTAAAAAAAACATTTTAAATGTAAAAAATTTTTTATTTTTTAAAATTAAATATGTATTCTCTTAGCCTTCTCTATAAAATAATATCGACATATTTAAATTTAACAATCTTTCAATAACCTATTATTGGAAACGTTCGATTATTCATCGTTCGTACGTTCGCACTCCATTAGGTTAGGACCAATGCTTAAGGAACGTACGGTTCGCGAGCTATTTATTTTTCCCTACATTATCCTATTTTAACCTATTGAACAAACTTTCCTATACAGGATGACGAAAAATTGTATACGTCACTCGGCCGTAAGTGTGTGACGGACGGCCGCGTGATGTCACATACTAATAGTAAGTAAGTAATGTGACAACTCCACGCGGCCGTACATCAGGCACTTTACGGCCTCGTGACGTAATATACTAATATGTGGTCTGCAGTGCACATGCATACTTTCATGCACAAACCGTTCTCATAGATCATTGGCTAGAGTTTAAGTACTGGTTGCGTGTGCCATCTGAGATTAGTTTACTAGCAGTGTGTTCCAGTATCATTATCTAACAACTTACCGGCAACTTTATCTTGTCTTGTGATATCGTATGTCATGTTTAAGTTGCCGGAAATTTGTTGGAAAACGACACTGAAACACTCCTTAGGTGGCCATCCCCATAATATAACATAAGTGTTGTAAATTGTATAATATGTAATAGATGACACTAATTTCAAAATAAAAATAATAAGCGCGCGAGATTCAAATAAGATAATGAGTAAACAAGTAGAAGATAATGACTCTTTTGTGCATAAATCTTTTGTGCATGTTTATTAATTACACTTTTCAGAGTGTGTACAGATAACCATTGGCTGTGCAGGAAATTGTTTGTGCCCAATGTTTAAGCCAAAAATAATGGCGTGCATGATACTTTCATCACATTTGACTGTGAAAAAAAACAATCTAATTAGGCACAAATATTGTGCATGAAATCTTGTGTACGAAAAATATATGTGGACATACTCAAATTATATGTGAACAATATTTTGTGTTCAACAAACCGTGCATGTCAAAAATGTGCACAATTACGTGAACAATATTTTGTGTTCAACAAACTGTGCATGTCAAAAATGTGCACAATTATGTGAACAATATTTTGTGTTCAACAAACTGTGCAAGTCAAAAATGTGCACGATCCTTGTGTGCACTGGACATAGTCTGCCAAGCATAAGTTACAATAAGAAATTAAAACAGAATATTGAATTATATTAAGAAAAAAAAAAAAAAAAATGATGACTATCAGAATTGAACCCCAAATTGCCAAAATATGTCACCGAAGGAACAAGCCCTAGCTCAGCTATTCAAACTTCGGATGTCATATTAGCCGAAGTCACATATATGTTCATTGATATCCTCCAGAGCTTGGCCTACAGTTCATAGCGATTATGATAAGTAAACATAATAATTTATATTTCAGGTGCTTATAGCCATACTATCAACCTCAAAAAATATTTTAAGCTAAATATTTTTTCAACGTACTTTGATAAGCAGTACTATACAAAAATCCAAAGTACAAGAAGAACTAAAAAATAAAAGCCTTAAAAGTCTGAGCTTCCAATTGCGTTAGTATTTATTTGTATGATTTAATTTTCAAAAAATAATATGGCTAGCCTCTCTTAAACTTTTATATGTTATAGAAAATTGTAAATTAAAATAGGTTTTTTATTTTACAAATATTAAATGTAAAATCTTTTTTTTTTTTCCTATTTCTCCTTAATTTCTAAGACCTTATTTAAGAAGTAAGTAAGTATAACGAGACTCTTCACTTTCTTTCGCTATGATATACGTGGTCATTTAGGTAGTTATATAGCTGTAGTCGGCATTTCTATGCACCACTCCTCTAGTCCTCTCTCCATGTATGCACATATTCAGTATACCCCTTCCACGCGTCTCCAAAGTATGTGCCTAATAGCCCGGTAGCTAAAGCATCAAAAAATAGCCAATAAGGAACAAATCGGAGATAGCGTCCAAACTTTGCAGATCGCTTCGTATTATGGTCTGTAAACATGGAAAAATAGTTTTGTCCAACCAAACCACGGGCTTAAATTGTTATTAAACAATTAGTAAAAATTTACCATTTTTTTCTTAGTTTTTTTCATATAACTTTTTTTGTGGCTGTCGGATTGCAAAAATAGCTGAAGATATTTTGTTCGTTATTTAATTATCTACCGATCTGTGTAGGTAAGATCATTGGAAGACTTTTTTTCGCGAAGTTATATTGTAAAAAAGTGCAAAAATCGTCGTTATAAATTGTCATTTTGAAACATCCATAACTTTTATAATATTTGATGAAAATGCTTCAAAATTTGGTATTCGATAGCTCTTATAGAGATCTGAAGCCATGCTCAAGGCTTTTCTGGTATTATGAAAAATAACGTAAATAAACTATAATTAATTAAAAAATTCATTTGATTGTCCTGATCGTTAAAATTGAGCTAGACTGAAACTTTAAAATGGATTTTATTCAGAATACAAAGGACTTCAATATTGTAAGAAAAATTTTTTTTTTCAATTTTTACCCCGATTTTTTTAAAAATTTAATTTTGCAATATCAACAAATTAACATTACTCGATCATTTTTTATTGTGGAGAAGTAGAACTAGTTCCATCTAATAGTGTATATTTTTACACAAATTTACAAAAAAAAATTTTTATGATAAGATGTTTTTAACTATAGTTATTAACAATTTAGTGTTTTTTGCAATTGTTTAATTTCTATCGGTTTTTTCGATTTGAAAAAAATATTATAGTATCTACATAGCATCTGTTGTTGTAATATATGACTTACAGATTTTTTAACAAATAATTGACAGTTAGAAAAAATTACTTATTTATACAGTTTTACGTGCGATAACGGCCTGTGTACGGCGGGTTGCATGTTTCAGGCGTTTCCACACCAATTCGAAAAATCATATTATTTGATCTTTTACTTTTATTATTGTTTTGTAATAACTAAAAATACATAAACATACATTTTTATACTAAATTTATTATGTGAATGCAAGAAAATACGATGTACATGATATTTGTTGCATAAATTTTTTATAAAATACTATTTCTTATATTTTACGTTTGTTTGTTACTGGTGTGAGATCACTATCACTCTCGGTGTCATCTTCTATTTCGGCGAACAAGATGTCATCAGAATCGTCTTCTAATACTAGTTCACTCATCTGGATTTGAATTTGCTCATGCTCTATGTCCTCAGCCGTGTGTAAATACTGTGAAGGTAAAAATTGTGCTAATATGGAAGACAGAATAGTGTCTCTTAGTGAAGATGAAGATGATAACGACATATACAGTACTCAGAACGTAGAAGTCCTTTGTATTCTGAATAAAATCCATTTTAAAGTTTCAGTCTAGCTCAATTTTAATGATCAGGACAATCAAATGAATTTTTTAATTAATTATAGTTTATTTACGTTATTCTTCATAATACAAGAAAAGCCTTGAGCATGGCTTTAGATCTCTATAAGAGCTATCGAATACTAAATTTTGAAGCATCAAACATTATAAAAGTTATGGATGTTTCAAAATGACAATTTATAACGACGATTTTTGCACTTTTTTGCAATATAACTTTGCGAAAAAGTCTTCCAATGATCTAACCTACACAGATTGGTAGATAATTAAATAACGAACAAAATATCTTTAGCTATTTTGGCAATCCGACAGCTACAAAAAAAGTTATATGAGAAAAACTAAGAAAAAAAATGGTAAATTTTTACTAATTGTTTAATAACAATTGAAGCCCGTGGTTTGGTTGGACAAAACTATTTTTCCATGTTTACAGACCATAATACGAAGCGATCTGCAAAGTTTGGACGCTATCTCCGATTTGTTCCTTATTGGCTATTTTTTGATGCTTCAGCTACCG
>NW_019379693.1:215178-301937 GCF_000648655.2 Copidosoma floridanum
AGCTCAATTTTAACGATCAGGACAATCAAATGAATTTTTTAATTAATTATAGTTTATTTACGTTATTTTTCATAATACAAGAAAAGCCTTGAGCATGGCTTAAGATCTCTATAAGAGCTATCGAATACCAAATTTTGAAGCATTTTCATCAAACATTATAAAAGTTATGGATGTTTCAAAATGACAATTTATAACGACGATTTTTGCACTTTTTTGCAATATAACTTCGCGAAAAAAAGTCTTCCAATGATCTAACCTACACAGATCGGTAGATAATTAAATAATGAACAAAATATCTTTAGCTATTTTTGCAATCCGACAGCCACAAAAAAAGTTATATGAGAAAAACTAAGAAAAAAAATGGTAAATTTTTACTAATTGTTTAATAACAATTGAAGCCCGTGGTTTGGTTGGACAAAACTATTTTTCCATGTTTACAGACCATAATACGAAGCGATCTGCAATGTTTGGACGCTATCTCCGATTTGTTCCTTATTGATTGCTTCAGCTACCGGGCTATAATATCTCTATGGCCTACATGCCCCTTTCCACGCGAATCTGTAGGCAACTAGGCACACACTCGGTAAGTATATCCCCTCCACGCTTCTCAAATAAAAAAAAAAAACATGTGCGCCTGGTTCGACCGCTTGGTCGCGACGGGGCGCTCGAAACAGTGGCCAAAAGTGAATAGTGAAATCGCGCCTTAGCATTGCAGTCAGCAATCTCTCTACTAATCTCTGCTTACAAAAAAGTATATTCTCAAAACAAGTAATAAGTATTTTAGTGTTTAGTCGAAGTAAATAAATGTTTATTTTGACCAACTAAATATGCGGATCTTCTCAATACCAGTACTTATTTGATCGAACTAAAAAGTTTCTTTGTTTGTATTTTTCATAATGATATGTTTGAATCAAATAATTATTTATTTGGACCTATACAAATAAATATTTCATCAGTTTGAAAACACCTTTAGTTGACTAAAAAAATTGTATGTTTAGGATAGCAACAAACAGGGTTAATACTTACAAAAAAAATATTTAATCGAATAAAGTAATAAGTTTTTTAGTGTTTAGTCGAAGTAAATAAATATTTATTTTGACCAACTAAATATGCGGATCTTCTCAATACCAGTACTTATTTGATCGAACTAAAAAGTTTCTTTGTTTGTATTTTTCATAATGATATGTTTGAATCAAATAATTATTTATTTGGACCTATACAAATAAATATTTCATCAGTTTGAAAACACCTTTAGTTGACTAAAAAAATTGTATGTTTAGGATAGCAACAAACAGGGTTAATACTTACAAAAAAAATATTTAATCGAATAAAGTAATAAGTTTTTTAGTGCTTAGTCGAAGTAAATAAATATTTTCTTATTTTAAATATGAAATTATTTCACTTAAATATTTGACTATGTAATAAATCGTATTGTCTCACCAATTATTTATTTAATCAATGCTAATAAATAAAATGTAATTCAAATAAACATTTATTCGGTTCAAATAACTTGAATTCAAATAAATACATTTATTTCAATTGACGAAAATTTTTTTTCAGAGCACATCCTTGTTGTTGTCAATATTTATTAAATCTGTATGAATTATGTTTTAAAAATTTGTAAATCCTACACATCTGTTTATAAAAGTTTCATAGTAATTCGAGTAAAGAATACAAGTGAAAATCAAGTAACTTGAAAAAATAGAAAATTACAAAATTTTTTCATGCGAATAGAATGTTTTTCGAAGTATTCGATGTGCCAACTTCTACAACAATATAAGTTTCAACTATCTCAATTCATGATTTAACTAATTATTGATTCGTTACAGTAGCTCTGTACTATTTAAATATTTAATAACTTTTTCACATTTGGATTAAATAACATGGTTTGCTAATGTACACACGACAGTAAAAAGTGTTTAAAGGGCCTACAGATGCTGTTACATAGTACTTAATTTAGAATTAAAAACACCCTTCAATCACAATTGGATAGCTATTGAATCATGACTGGTTTAAAGTTTCGTTTGCTGAACAAAATTAATGACCAGGTGAGTAAGCATCAGCACATTTCAGGAAAAGAGGCAACAGAGTAGAGCAGTGCTCATAGGTGTAATTTTTGCCTACGTATTTGAGCGAAGTCATTGATACGGTTCTGTAATTGTATGCCATCGGCACCACAAAGCCAGAAAACGACTCGTTACATGTGAACGAAGTTCTGGGTTTTTGTAATCTATAGCGGTCGTACCAAAAAAGCTTATTTTACGTTTTTTAATCTCCTAAACACAATTTTTTTTCAAGTAAAAGTTTAAAAAATTATGGAGTTTGTTCTTATAAAAAAATAATAGTAACAAATAAAAAATATTTACAGATTTGACAAAAAGATAATTTCTTAAAGTTTTACAGCCTATACGTTTCTTGGATTTTCTTGTATCCTTCATGTGCCGGCACGGTCCGTGAGCTACCCAATTGAGCCGCTTAGGTGAGTCGCCGTCACCCCACTACCCAGCCAAGAGGATTGGGCACAAAGGACCACTTTTTTACCATTAATGTTTAACATACTTGCTCGTAGTTAAATAAAGCGGCATTTGGAGGTCTTATAGATGAATTATTGACGAACAAGAACTTTTTTTAAAAAATGAAGCTACGTTGCACCAAAAATTTTTTATGATCATTTTACGAAAGGACCTTTTTTTAGTTTTCTGAGCGGTTCGCGAAAATTTTACAACCCATGTTGCTAAAATTTGGTGTACATATTGAGGACACTGATATCTACTTTGTTAGGACGCAAGTTATTGAATTATCAAAAACGGCCCAAAATGACAGTTATTTTACAATTTTCGAGACTTTTATATTCACGTTTATATTTTTTTGGGGCCTTTACTGAATTTTATAGGTATTAATAAACAGTGAAATTTGTTATAAACACAAAAAAACTAGCTATAATAATTTCAAAAATGTCAAAAATATACTGACGCAAAGAAAAAATATTTTTCTTCTATTAGGAATAATTAAATTAAAACATTGTTTCAGAAAGAGTAATTTTTATTGTTTTTCTTGATACAACCATATAACTTACTAGTGTTACATCTTTATAAAAGATAACAGTGCATGTTTCAATACGTCAATGCATTTATTAATTTATATATATTTTGGCATGCCAAAGTACTATCCATAACTTGAATATTTACTTATTTTTTAATTAATGTGTTAAAGATATAGGTATTTAAAAAAATTTTTTTATTTAAGGTACAAAGGTGTTTTTATAGCGCATAAAATACGATTTTACTGAAAGTTTTCGTCATCTTTGCACACACTTTTCTACGTACAGTCTTTGTAAGTTGTATTGCTTGAGATGTCAAAAATGATTTCAACTATAATACTAAATTTGTCATCAGATGAAACGTCATTTTTTGGATCCATGATGTAGTTTTTATTTGCAAAATCAAGTAACTTAATCGAATCACTCGGAAATTCAGTATTTCGTCCCATCTTTGATAATGATATTTTCTTCTTACTGCTGAGCAATGCTGCTTTGATTGCGATGTGTTTATGATATACAAACGTAGGGAGATTATGAGCCAACTTCATTTCTAAATCCATATTATCGTTAGCTACACTTCCTTTAAGATGCAGCAGGAATTGCCACCAAATAGCCACTTCTGATGTAAAGTGCCGAGGTAAGACTATTTCAGTAAAATTGTATTTTCGTATAAACGATGAAGATTTAATTGTATGATTTATTACACTCAAATAACTGAAATTTGCAATATTCCACACACAAGTCATTCTATCACCAGTAACAAATGTTTCAGATATTGCATCTACTATTAATGTATTGGATTGTTGAATTAAAAAAATGATAAGAACCGATAAAGTTGCTACTTTATAGAGAAGTTTATTCAAATTTTTTGGAGACATTTTATCTCACTTGTTAAATTATTTCTTTATTTACTAATAAAATTGTAATCTATTATCACACGCAGTTAATTATTAACAAATACATGGATAACACTTTTACTGTATTTTGTGTGGGTCAAGTACTTAGTAAAATATAGAACAGCACACGTCTACTCGTGGCTTGAGTTACAAATCAACTGAGAATCCAAGTTGTTGTTGAGCGTGTACTATTTATTGCGGTTTTTTCCCATAATATTAGAAAATTCCGAAAGAAGTACAGTGGGGAAGAAATTTGAAAAACTAGTTGAAACGAGAGAGATAAAATAATTGGTTGAAATTATTTCCCCCATGGGTTTTATAAATACTCTAGCGGTCTGTAGGTGATTACTCAAAAGAGAGCAAAATTTATTTTACATGTGTCGATACAATTTCAGTTTTAGTGTAAAGTTGAATTTAATAATTTTCAATACATATTCGAAAAATAATGTAAACCTTCAAAAGTTGTAAAAATAATTTTTATTAGACTTCAAGTATAGGATAATGGTTATTCTAATGCTTTTTTAAAAGTCAAAAAGATTTATTTTATTTATTTCAATTGACGAAAATTTTTTTTCAGAGCACATCCTTGTTGTTGTCAATATTTATTAAATCTGTATGAATTATGTTTTAAAAATTTGTAAATCCTACACATCTGTTTATAAAAGTTTCATAGTAATTCGAGTAAAGAATACAAGTGAAAATCAAGTAACTTGAAAAAATAGAAAATTACAAAATTTTTTNGATGAAAAAAAAAATTACAGAATACTTAGATCCATGATGACGAAGATTAGTTTAAAGTTGTTATTTTCCAAAAAAAGTAAAAAACACTTGTGAACAAACGTTGGAAGTCGGCGTGGTTAAATTTTCAAACTTTGTCAGGGTACGTCGAATGTAAAATCTGTTTGCTAGCTTATTCAAGTCCACATGTACACGCATGGGTCTTTATTTTGAACCTATTGAATACCCTCGGGTGTAAACAGTTCAGCTATTGGCGAACAGGATATGAAATGATTTACACTCGAAGGCGAGTTTGAAAGGCAACACTGCTCACCTGTAAGATAATCGTGGGGTTATAAATATTATTTTATGTGTTTATTGGTTTGTGCTTAGAAAGAGGAGCATATGTTATGTATTCTTGACGAAAACTGCTTACATAAAATAACTAGATGACGATTAAATAAAAACCTTCGTAAGAAATCAAACGTGTTTTTTCAAAATATGATTTTTTTAAATGTTGAGTAATCTTGTAACATCTAAAAATCTATTTTTTTAAATTCATTTAGCTTTGGTTGTGTGTACCGTAAACAAAATATGATCTGAAGAGCTTACATCAGTTCCAATTGAGTGCTGAAGTCGTGAAATTATTTGACTAAGCGGGTTATACCATCCGGTCGAAAACGAACAAAAAAGGACTTATGGAAAATTTTATAAGTATGAATCTTTTCAGTCCCCTAAAAATTTTACGTGTACCATGTTGTTATAATATAACACTACTTTATTATTATGTTACATAAATACTGGGTAAACATATGAACGTATGTTTATTAATTATTAAAGTTATGTTGCCGTAAGTACGAAATATGTCCTTATACAATAACGGTAGGGCAAATATTCTTGGCCCAACCTGCACGGGAAGAAGAAAAACCATAATTTTTATCGTGATTATCTGATTATCCCAACAACAATTATCGTGCTGACGGTAATATTCTTTCATCTCCCCAAATATTTTTCGTTCAACGTTATGACTTAAAAATTTACACACCTGTTCTTGAGACCTGGTTGAGCATTGTAAATTTCGAAAATTCATAACATACTTTGAATATGCATGTTGCATGTTTTTAGGTTAGAGTTATTCTTACGTAAATGACAATGTTCTGAATTATCGTAAAAATTTGGTTGTATTTTTTTTCAAATCATTTTACGATTTGATCTCCGAGTACGGACAAGTTGATGTAACACACGATGCCCCACTGCAATATAATCTATCAAATGATAGTCGTGAGGGAAAAATTTGTTGAGTGCCCCACAATGTTTACTGTGCATCATGGTATTAATTTATCAAGTTAGAAGTTAGGTTAAAAATACCATGATATCGCTTTGTCCCACGATTACCGTCAACACAGTAATTTTCGTAGAGACAATATGTGTTTGAATTTCAAACGTTGGAGTCCAGCGAAAATCCGAAAAAAAAATTTTTTTTTTTTGCTGTCAATAATCCAATAAACCAACGGCAAATGGCGTATAATATCATAAAAATATAAAATTATCAAGATTTAACCAGTTTAAACACAATTATTAACAATCAGAGTGACATATGTATGAGAAAGAACTTGAGCACTAAAGCTTTCAGTAATACATGGTAGGTAAGTGCCGAATCAGGTTTTTCATCGCATCTATGATTGTAAAAAGTCGATTCAGTAATTTATAGAACTAGGAAGCATAACCTCAAAAAGTAAAAAACTCCTTAGGTTAAAAAAAAGTCGAAAATAAGACGTTTTTCAGTTACTTACATTCATTAGGGGCTATAATTGATGTAAAACATGAAGATATACATTAAAGGCACTTAAACTTATTTCCTCAATTGTTTTCAGAATTATGAAACCTAACCTAACGATAAAAATTAGTTTATTTTTCTCAGACCTCTCAGTGTAGGTGCGTAAAAATAAAAATTACTATAACCAAACAACAGATGATATTCAAGCATCTCAGTTGCAGGCAATAATAAACATATTAGCACAGTGTTCGTTGCCTATGTCAGAAAAAGAAAAGTCTATTTTTGATGACGTTAATAGGTCAACTTTTAATTGAACATTATAGATCATTTTAATAAATACGTAGGATTTTTTTTCTTTTTTTTCAGACAGAGGATTATTAGTGGGATCGAATTAGCTGAAATGTCGGTAATTTTTCATTAAATTCAGACTAGCTCGAAAAAAATATGTTGTAGAGAATTAAACAATGCCAATCGATTGTAATAAAATGGAACAAAAAATATTTTCCGCTAAGGCTTAAAAAAAATGGCCAAAATGGTAAATCACCGTTTTTAGCGTCGGAAATAAACCATAAGCCTTCAAATGAAAAATAAAAAATATAGGAGTATGCGGGGCAAAAAAACTTCCACATAGAAAAAAAATTTGATACTTCTGTAAATTGTAGAGTAAGTATCCAAGAATACAATCCCGCAAAAAAATTGGATCTAACGTTGTAAACAACTTTTTTTAGGCCCTTTTGCCAAAGTACCTTTTTTTGCAGCTGCGGTTTACAAAAACTATCCATCCGATTTTGCTGAAATTTGATGTGGTTGATGAAGACTACTAAAGCTACGATTCTGCCAAATTAATCGGCTCTTAATGTTTATGCAAAAAATAGTTATTAATTTTTTAATATTAGCTCAAAAAACGAGGTTTTTTGCATTTTGCGGGGAAACCACTGGACCAATTGGGATCGACCAGAGCTCATTTTGTTTGTCTTTTTGCCTCGCATACTCTTATATTTTTTATTTTTCATTTTAAGGCTTATTGTTAATTTCCGACGCTGAAAACGATGTTTTACCATTTTGGCCATTTCTTTTGAAGCTTTAGCGGAAAATATTTTTTGTTCCATTTTATCACAATCTATTGGCATTGTTTAATTTTCTACAACATATTTTTTTCGAGCTAGTGTAAATTTCCATTGCCGAATACTTAATTCGATCCCACATGTGCAGCTAATCTGCTGACTTATTGTTGGTTTTTAATACAATATACTGGATAATCAAGTGGATTAAGCGATAATCAAAGAAATTTTCAAACAATAGTACCTCTCCGGATACTGTATGGTTTATGCTAACAGTTTTTTACAACTGCAGGGATTTATTGCAGTGACTTACGTGCACTATTACAAACAGAGTGCTGTATTTTACGGGGGAGTCCACCTGATTTCAGAATCAATTAAGTTTTAAAGGATTTTTAATTCATTGTACATATTATTTTTTTGAAGCTTAGTATACATGGAGATCATAAAAGTCATTTATTCAAATGTTGTTTTTTTTATCATAATTTGGATATTAGAAAGTACAAAAGCTTATAGTTAACACTTTACTATTAATTTCTAATTTTAATCAACACGTATACGTAAAATTGTCAATCTAGCCGACATATATGTATTTTTAGTATTCAAAAGCAAAGTTTACTTACTCTTTTTAAAATACTTCTTATAGCACACATTCGCTCACGGTACATTTAAATTTCAATATTGAAATGATTTCTTAATTTCTTTAATTTTTTAAGATTTTTGACACTATTTTATTAGATGTCAATTTACAAACATCAAAAAAATAATTTCCATTGATTTCCAATTAATTATGTATTAACTTTACATCTTATTTCATCCATGTTAAATTTCAATAAAATGTATTTGAGACTCCTCGTTATTTTTAACGACACCTTCCATCAAAACGTTTT
The DNA here is from genome assembly GCF_000648655.2 of Copidosoma floridanum. The sequence continues at coordinate 223,557 of NW_019379693.1, forward strand.
TCTATCCCAAGTTAAAATAGTATCGAGCTAAATTACAGACTAAATCGCAACAAGTATGAAAAAAAAAAATGTTTGATTATGGCTCAAAAATCGTACATCGTACGGAGGTGGAAAGGAAACAAGAATCTCAAAGGTAAACGAGTGAGTAATTAATTCGTGCCTAGCTCTTGACCGTGAAAACTTGTGCATGTATAAATAGTGCATTTTACGGATTGTATCAGTTCTTTTATTCGTTTCTAACGTACACACTAGGCAACGCCGTTTAATTTTACTCGGCTTTCTCCTCCACTCCCTACACGGATCCATTATCGCACATTTAACAAAGCATGATGAATCGAATTTCCCGCGTGGCGAGATGGAATTGGATCGAGATGCGGTGGAAACAGAAGAGAAGCAAGTGGCGTGATTTTCCAACGCAACTGCGTTAAGTACTACGTTACTACGAGTCATTGGAAGTGTAATTAATGACGTTGATACGGTTAACACGTTTCTGTGCGTAACACTAGGGGGCAAAATGAGAGCAGCACCGGTCGTGCACATAGCCTGTACTAAGGTTCCTATAAGGTGTTCACTTGCTTGTTTTTTGTTAGCCTGGTGTCACTTATTAACTTATTAATACACTAAACCCATGTTTTTTAAGTCTATTTTTTGAATCTGCAGATAGAATACATGTATAGCTTCAGAACGAGTAGCTAACCTCAACTATTAGGACGTGTGGAAAAAAACATAGAGGTTTCTGCGAAAAAGACCCGAGCCCTCCAGACAGAAAGCAAGCACTCTACCACTTAAGTAGCGTGACCCATTGACTATAGTCTTATTAGAGAAAATACCTAAAAATATGAAATTTAAATTTCGCGCCATCAGGCTCACTTTTTAAATGGTGTCCCAACACTCCTTACACGAGTCGGCGTATTCAACAGTATATTGCTTGCTGATAGGGGAAAAAAAGGAAAGTTGAGAAAGTAGCCCTTTTTGGGACCTCGGCAAAGAGTTAACCACAGTGAGGTAAGAGAGGAATAAGTAGTAACTCATTTAAATCATTAGTCTAAGTGACATGATCAATTTTTACAAAACTTTACTGTGGTGGCGCTGGTTGTACTTAAGCCAAAGTGGTGTGAAAAATCACACTCCATTTGATGGAATAAGAGAGATTTTTGTTCCCTCCACTTATTTTAAAAAAATTATAGGATAATACTAATATACTGGTACTTTCACATTACTCTCGATGCCATCAATCAGTGTTGTCGTAGTCAAGCTTCGTGCATACAATTCTCATCAGTACGTGGGCTGCCTATACAACGTATGCTGTTGAATAAAAGTTTGTAAATTTCATCCTCATTTGAGACGTGAATTTTTAAATGAACAATTTTTGTTGGTTTAACAATGCCAATCGATTGTAATAAAATGGAACAAAAAATATTTTCCGCTAAGGCTTAAAAAAAATGGCCAAAATGGTNGAGGAAGGGGACGAGGGGGGGGGGTCATGACTCTTGAAGCGCCAATCGGCAGCCGATGATGAAAAGGCCAAAGGAGAGAGGCAAATCCCTCACGATTGTCCCCTTACTTTAACCTCGAGGGCAAATTTGTTTTTAATGTTATAATTCTTCAAAAATTCAAATATATTTTGAGCGCTAAATTGAGTTCTTTTGAATATAATAAAATTTTTTAAATGCGTATGAAATTTTATCATACTTTTTATTACAAACTATAAGTCGAAAAACCAAAACTGGCTGCAATTCATCATTAGATAGTACAAAAAATACACTTCAAACTTTTCGATGAATAAAAATTGCTCAGTTAAATCGAAATATTTTACAATCATTTTACGAAAACCTACTTTGCGGAGAATCCACACATATCTTCAATACCATAACTACAATGCATTTCATCCAATGACTACTACACAGTGGTAACCGCCAGTCATTACACGTACTCTGCAGCTGTTAGTCCGTGAAAAAACACCACAACAAACGAAACCCTACTGATCGATTAGAATTCATATTTAGAGACCAGATACGTTGGATCACTGTCGATTACGATCTTCCTTGCTCTCGTGTGTTAACGTATCGATACACAACGGGAAAAAAAAAAAAAAAAAAAAAATCTTCTCCCTGTCGACGTTATTACAGCAGAGCTTCTGCAATATATATCCACAATGGCTCGTTTAGTTTTCTCGAACGAAAATAATGAAGAGAAGAGGTACATAGGAAAAGGGGAAAGAGGAGGAGATGCGATTTCAGACCCCCGTCGAGCGAACAGGTTGCCTGCGGAGCTAATATGTGTGTACACGTCTACCGGTCTCCCTTGTGTACATGTTTATGGGTACAGGTATACTTCTTGCTTGTATATACTTTGTTATTGTTATACGCGCGTACGGTATGATGACGAGCGAGCGAATTGAACTCCCCGCACGTGGATCGTGGAGTCGTTGACTCGGAAAAAAAATTGGAGGTCCGAGAGAGCGGGCATGAGTCAGTATTTTTGTGTAAATGGGTTGTTATATTAGTATGTTTCATCGCTTCTGACACTGGAAAATTTCAAATTTGATATGATACGTGAACGTAATAGGTTTTTTATTTTTGAGAATTAAAAGATTTGTTGTCATGAATTTGTGAATGATTAAAACGTTTACTTCTAAAATCTTTCATCATCATCTAAAACGAGTGGAGTTCTTTTGCCTGATTGCATGAAAATTTAAATCAAAACTCCAATCGATGGCTTGCATCTTTAAGGACATTAATTTAATGTAGGTTTTTAACGCATTCTCCGAAATTTTCCATTTTGTTAACTTTAGCGTGAAATCCTAGCATATGATTGTTTTTTTAACAATTCGCATTTATTTTATATAAATGAGTAAATTCGCGAAAAAAACCCAAAATGGTCCCTCGTTTGGATTAATAGTTTTTTCGAGGCACATCCTTTCAGTCGAGGTGACACTTGATTAAACTTATCAGCTGGAAATAAGTATCTTTTTGAAAATCAAGTAAACAAAACAATTTGTAAAAAGCTAACTTTCAGATAATACCAAAAATATAAATCAGTTTGTACTGTACTGAATTTGATTCACGAACTAACCGAACCATAAAAAGCATTTTTACCTTCAACACGCATACCATAAACGCCCCTGACAAAAAAAAAAAACATATGAATGAATAAATTTAAGTATCCCAAACATTAATCCGCGTACCACCATCTTCATCAGAATTAGACACTTTAAGATGTCTACAAAACAGCGGTTTCCTCGAGAAACTTTAATATGCTGCTTTTCACCTCCATGAAGCTGCGGAGAAAGCTGACTATTAGCCGATTTATAAAGAGGAACACAATGATGGAATTTCGATGAAATTAAACGAGAAAGTCACGTTTCTATGAATATAAAATATATTGACCAACTCGTTTGATGGCTACTTTAAAAACATACACTATGTAAAGGACACAAAACATGTAAAAACGTTGAATGCAGCATATATACAGGACTCCCACATTTTCGGAAAATATTTTTTTAATTTCGAACGTTTTTAGCACCCTCAGTTGAAAAAAAAAAAAAGAATTCACCACATAAGCAGTATTCAATCGAGGATATCAAACAGTCCTATGTTTTGCGTAGATGGAGATTGTGTGATGAAAACTTCCGGTTTTTTTCCATACAAACTAACTCAAATTTTTTCGTACGTTTCACTTGGAAATTTCCAAAATGAGAATAGGTATATAAATTTTTGTCAGTTCTAGTTATTACATCCGTTCTTTTTTATCACTTGCTCAAAAAGCTATTCGCAGTGGTTCAAGGAAATGTAAGAAATCCAGTTTCAAAAGTAGTCACCAGAAACCTTATTTATGAAATGCTTTTACGTGATCCAACAACTAATTGAGACATAAAAGTTATCTATAAAAATTAATCAAGGCATGTTAATTGTTTTTTTTTTATGTATTTTTTAACTGTTTTTTAACTAATTTCAATAAATTAGATTGTATCAGAATCGTGTGATTTGTTTGACCTTTTTTTACAATCTTATGCTTTCATTTTAAGCCAAAGGGAGCACGTATATGATAACTCTCAAGCATAAATTATTTATTTTTAAAATAAAGTTTAATAGAAAAATGTTTATTTACAATAAAATACTTTAAGCATGACAAAACAGAATATCAATAGATTCTTTTTTCAAGGAGGTTCCGGCAAAAAATTTAAAAAAATGTTATAACTCACTCAAGCAGACGAAATATACTGACCAATGATTGGTCGCTTTATTTTTTTTTTTTTATAGGCCTCGGATACATTTTCAATGCGTAACAACGCGGATTTGTATCAAAAAATTGATTTTTGGGTGCCCCAATAACAATTCACTCATGCCTGAAAAAATTTATATCGAGATATAAAGAAAAATGATCGATAACTGAGACATGAGCGATAATTGGGACATTTTAACAATCAAAAAAATTACTTTTTGTTTGAGAACATTATGCATACGTATGAATTTTGTTCATATTTTTTTCCCTGCGAGGAAGCGAAAGAAAAAATCAAAGAGCTTGTAACACGGTACGATTTAGACGAAGTATGTACTTTTACAGTATGTAAATAAATATATTATACACACAACAATCGAAGTTACTACTAGCAGTTACTTCAATTGATGTATGTATTCTAAACGAAGCACCGATGAAGTATAAAAATAATGTAAATCATGTTCCAGGCATGAATTTCAGATTAATTTATATTTGTCTATCCATTTCATGAATTATCTGTACAGGTATCCTCACATCATATATTTTTTTAAAAATATTTCAAGTATTTATCACAACAGAGGAAGAAATGTTTCTTAACAACTTTTAATCGTCTAAATTATCAGCTTTTCTTAGCTGATTGGTAAAATCACTTTTTAGATTCCTTGCACGTAAATATGCATGTAAATCGAGTGACAGTAATGAGTTTTCATTTGTATAGCAACAAATGTAGGGTAGAGACGTTAACTAGTTCAGGTTGATTTTTTTTAATGTTACCCACAACATGTTATTGAATTTATATGTAAAGTAGTAAAAATACTAAAACACAGCAGCTATTGTTCTAAAATTTGGTGCTGTCGGAGTACAGCGCGTGAAAGGCATAAGGAGACAAAAGACTCGCAAGATGGAAAACCGCCCAGACATCACAATTAAGTAACGTGGCGCGAGTAAATTCGTGATAAAGCAAAGCGATGTCCTCTGCAGTAATTTAAATACTCGGCAAATAAAAAAACCGCCGTTGAAACATTCAACGACGACTCGGGCGATTAATGTAGAAACGACGACCCAATTTTCACCAGCTGCAACGCCACTAGGACGATGACGACCGGTTGTGGGTCACGCGAGGAGGGAAAAGCGTTGGTTTTCAATTTCACACACGTCACCCGGTTAAGAGATCCCGGGACCCGCGAGGAAGGGGACGAGGGGGGGGGGGTCATGACTCTTGAAGCGCCAATCGGCAGCCGATGATGAAAAGGCCAAAGGAGAGAGGCAAATCCCTCACGATTGTCCCCTTACTTTAACCTCGAGGGCTACTTTTACCTGAGTCGATCGCTCTGTGCCGTATAGCCGATATCTCTTACTCCGCTCAAACTGTACTTATGTGCCTAAGCGTCTTTAAAATATTCAATACTTTGATTCGACCCTCGGCGCGTTCGAGATAATTGGGATTCAGGATCCACGTGCGTGTATACAAGCACTGTTAAGAATGACTTTTTTTTTTTTTTTCATTCTGCTCGACAAGTTTCAATGAAATTACTCTTAAACTATCAAGAGAAAAATCTTCAACTTTTAATTGCGACCTTTATTTTTTAATTTACCGTGAGCTCAAATTGGGACTGTATAGTTTTGTAAAAATACTCATTACTACATTTAATGCAGCGATAAAAAAGTTATAAGAACATTTTTTGCGATTCATGGGTCCACATGGTGACAGAAAGTTTTCGTACAACGTAAACACAGTTTCTCTTACGCTTCGTCAACGTGATCATAGATGTGATTGTGTTGGTCCGTATGTTTATACTTGTTTTATACTTATAAACATCTGGTCATAACTCAGGTTTGCACTGATAGCTGAATAACACTATTTTTGTGTAAAAAAAGGCATGACTGAGCCTAAGGACGATCAATAACAATGATAATAATCATAATGATAATAATCATAATGATAATAATAATAATAATAATAATCATCATCATCATGACAATAAGTTCCTCACGGCTTCTACATGACAGAGCATAATTATATTTACATGAGGATCAATTTCATGTCAACTTTATCACGTTGCGCTATCGAATGACAGAACCGTTTATTAAGAGTGATACACGGAACACAATAAAAATATATTATGAAAGTAGATTTTTCTTATCCTTCCCAACCAATCTTGTATGTAAATTTTCGTTTTTCAAAAATCAATGATAAACAATTTTTATCGATTGCAAATAGTAGTTTTCCTACGAGTTCCGGAAAACTGCTTTTTCGCCCGAGGAAGTACCAGCCTCCAAAAACCACCCGAGGGCGCAAAAAGAATTTTTTCCACTCCAACATCAAACTTCGGTATGTATTATTAGGCCAATACATGATGTTATCAATGCCCGAACGTAAAAAGAAGTCTATTTTTTATTAAATATTTCATTTATCTCTAAAGATCAAATCTATATAAAAACGTTAACAGATAAGAAGTTGAGGTACGGAAACAGCCACTAGTAAAATAATATAGAATAAATATTCTATATAAAGAATATAGAATACATATTTTTAAATACAGAAGATCAGATCAAGAAAAAATATCGCGTACTACAACTTTTATGGAAAAATGTAAAAAAAGTCAATAATTGATTAAGGATGTTTAAAAGGAGTGTTTTTAATAGTTTACTTGATTTATCAACGGTGCGACAGTTACCATGTGAGATTGATAATTGCCTTCAAAACCGATAGCGTCAATAAATATTTGCAAAAAAAATGAAAATCAAGAAAGCAACAGTTATATAGTAGAAAAGATCCGTAATTTAAGTACATAAATTTTGTTGAGTTATTTTAACCTTTAACCAAAAATCCAATTCCTTTGAGCAAAATTCATGTTCTGTAAGCATCCATATACTAACTATTGCTGCACCCAAGAATTCTCTGACATGTGCCGATGGTTGAGTTCAATCAAATTTCAAAGAATCTATAATTTTCGGTTTTCAAAAATTATTTTCAATAATAAATGTTGTTATGATAAGTTACACTTACTATTTTATTTTTACTTTTACGAGTTACAATGCATAGTATTATAATGAAAAAAAAATGTGTAAAACAATTGTGCTTACATTTAATTGTATGTCTGTCATAGAAAACAAATTCAACTATTATGATAAACAACCATAAAAATGTATGGAATTACAGTAATTAAATAAAAAAGTTTTTATATCCTAAATTAATAAGCATGCATGCGTATACGTACAAGAAAGCGCCAATTTATCATGGAATCGTGGAAATTACGTACCTGAAACAAACAAACAAAGTGAAAAATTAGAAAGCAACTTATTGTGTTAAATAAAACGTAAAAAAATAAACATAAAATTATCGGCCCATCAAAAAGTAGGTACAGTAGATATATTTAACACGAAATTTTCTACTTTGTTTTCTATCTCAAGTATATGTACAAACAACAACATTTTTAATAAGGAAAATGATAATAAGAGTACAGACACGCAATGCAGACGCTCGACTTCCGGGCTCTATACGTATCAGAAAAGCAGTTTTTTTTGTAGTACACAATATGTGTACGCTAACTCAGTTATACTTTTGGGTGTAATCTATTTTCTGATGGTAATAAATACCAATTTACAAACATTTTAAAAAATATTCTAAAATAGATAATAAAAACCTTTTGCCTGATAATCAATGGAAATAAACAATTCATCAATTTTTATCATATTTTAAACAAAACAGCAACAAATATTGATTTGACTGTATGATTTATTGTACGTGGTTTTTACCGATAGTTCCGTGTTACAATTTATAAAAATGTAAATTGCCTGGATTAAACTAAATCATTGATGAACAATAAATACTGAAAAATGCTTACAAATTGTGTAATTATGTGTTAAAACAGTATTTTTTTAATTATGTCAAATGTTGTAAATAGATGTATAAAACGGTATGTACTTAACGCGAGAAACACAGGAAAACTTGTTTAGTTGTCGAAAAAAAGCAATATTTTTAATTTGCTGATAAAATTTGTTTATAACAAAAAATCGACCATTCAGATAACAACTCACCCTTGAAAAGCTTTCCTAATTGAGTAGTTCACGGGACAGTACTTGGCCCTCACAGTAAATGTACCTAATATATGTATGTATATACATATATATAGAAGTCACCTTCAATTTTATAACTATTTTTACACAATAAACCATCCTGTAATACATTTTTATGTAAAATATACAGCAATCAACTTAACATAATTGCCTGAATAATTATTAATTTACTGCTCCCTAACAACTGGATTAGTTTTAGGAATTTGGTTTATATATAACGATTGAGTTTAAGAGTCTTTGTTACACGTGTTTACGGTCACTGGGTACCTACCGATTGTCATATTTTTAAATTTTCCGCCAAAATAGAAGCCCCATAACTGCTCTGCAAGCCATCTACCCAACTAGTTGAGTATTTTGAAACTACCTTTGATTTTTACCGACTGAGTTGGATGGGTACTGACTTTTCTCCAAAATAAGCCCCTTTACTGCCCAGACATCTTTCGGGAAAACTCACTAATCTCGTCTAGAAAATCGAAAAGTAGGTTTACTTACCATCTTCCGGGTACTTCCCCTATCAAAAAAGCCCGATACAGAGAATAAAAGATCTTGATAATTTTCGACGAAATTCAAAATCCAAGACCTCCCAAGTATCTCGAATTATCTAGTAACTAAGTTTAAAATAAAATTTTGTTTTTGTTATTGTTACGTAATGTAAAAGATATGTATGAGAAAATTCACAAGAAATTTATCCCATTTTTTAATAAAAATTTTTTTTAAAGCATACATATACCCACAAAATGAGGCTTATTTTGCTCGCATTTTCATGTACTATGAGGAAATTACGAGGAAATTACGAAATTACTCGGGAAATAATATAAATTAATTAAAAACTTATACACACATGTACAAATATAAACATGCATGGATATAATTTTAACATACAAATCGTGGAAAAATGGAGTCATACACTCTGAAACCTGTATTCATGACTTTTCTCTCATAGTATATGACATTGCAAGCAAAAGAAGCCTCATCTCATGGGTGTGCCCCGGAAAATTTTTTATTAAAAATCGGGGAAACGAATACGGGATATTTCTAAACAAAAATTATTTTCAAGATTATACATTATGCGGCAGCTTATGGAACCCTGTGTTAATTTGTCGAAATAAGCAAAGATTTTTTAGGCACTTTTAAAATTATCCATTTATCTCTTACATATCGGACCTGCTTCATTAACTAGAGTTTTTAGTTTCAAACACCTCTTGCATTAAGTCCATAATTTTGTTAATATTTGCAATTCCGACCAACGTAACCCACCCATCGTATAGCAAAAAATAAGTCTTAATGTGTCAATGTACAAATATAACCAATTACAATAATATTCTGATCAATATAATATAACGGTTTTATTAACACTTGTTCCACTTGTGTAAAAATGTTTTGACCGATATATTTACGTTAAATCATTCCCTTAAGCGTTTGTCTCGGCGTTTATTATAAAGGTAATCGGAGCGCTTGCGTTTATATCTACAATTTGTTGGTTTTTGTACTGATTTACTATTAAATTTGTTAATAAAGCTTGAAGAGGTCAACTCTCCAGTCGACGAAACGTCGCTATACATAAAAAACGTGTTGTGTGTGTTTTTTATCCCGAAGTTTGCCCCAAAAGATCAACCAAAAAATTACTAAACGATACACTTGCATATATATGGGTGATTCTGCCGCAACTGCTGAGACTAGTATCCTATCCCAATAAAAGAAACAAAGCAGATATTGTTGGAGTAAAAGAAAGAAGTCAATTTCAAAATTAGAGAACTCAGAAAACAAATTAGTAAAAAAGAAAATATTCAAAGTTTTCGAGAACGTAAGATGGTTGCAGAACTACGTGAAATCGAGAAATCAACAATATCGCATGAAATGAATGCCTCACAACAGAAAATGAAAATAAAAAAAGGAAAAACAGTAGTTGCATACTAAATTATTTTATATTAGTTATTATTTAAAAATAATTATAAATCTCTCTCGTCAATAGCCCGACATATTTTCTGGCAAAATTAATTTACAATGAACTCAAGAACTCAGTTAATGTTCCAAAATCATACATCAATAATAGCTTCGAATTAAAAAACAAACTAAAAAATACACAACCAACTGCTAACTACAGATTAATGTCTTTAGATGTCAGCTCCCTATTTACCAATATTTCTTTAGAGTTAGTACTGAGGAGCATCGATCGACGTACATTGACTATAATGAATAAATGTCGAATCCCTGTTGAAGATACTAGACAATATACAGAATTTTTATTTAATAACACCTTTTTTACTTTTGACAACAATTTCTACCAACAAATTTTCGGCACGCCAATGGGTTCGCCCATTTCACCTTTGTTCGCTGACCTTGTAATGGATGACCTGGAAAATGACTGTCTCTCCATTTTAAAAAATAATTACAACATTACTCCATCCTTTTATTTTCGTTACGTAGAGGATGTATTACTTTTTATTAACGTTCACCACATTGACTAAATAGTAAATGTCTTTAATTCGTATCATCCTAAACTACAGTTTACATGTGAAATGGAGATTGACAACAAACTTAACTTTTTAGACTTGAGCATAATCAGAAATTTGAATCATTTTAAATTTGACTGGTTTAAAAAATCTACTTTTTCATACAACCTACATCTTGAATGATTTTTCTCGTCATCCAGTTGGCTACAAAAGAAATATTGTGTTCAATTTAGTTGATAGAGCGATCTTACTTTCCAGTACATGTTTTCATGGTGTCAATATTGCCAGAGTAAAAAATCTTTTGACAAGAAATAATTATCCTTTGAACTTTATTAACAAAAATATAAAGGTTAGATTAAAAAGACACAAATATATGAATTACAATAAAAGCACCATAAACACTCACCCTTTGTGCAAAATTGGTATACCATATATAGACAATAATTTTGAAAAAATCGCAACCATGTTAAAACCCTACAATATTCACACCTACCCTCTTATCAACAAAAAACTCAACCACGTAGTCTGTTTAGGAAAAGATAAAATCCTTGACAAAGAAGCCAATTACAGAAAAAGAACTATTTCTGAAATGCTTTATATTAAACTGGACTAACAAAACATCAATAGAAAGGAAGACGTTATTTTCTTTAATCGAGCGTACCTTCCTTTACTAAGAAAGTTCAAATGTCCCGATCGAGTTCATCGCTCTTTACCGTCGCCTATATAAGCGCTGGCGTGTTGTACAATTTATTGTCAGTCAATAGTTCGACAGGTGACGAGTAAGTCAATACACTTACGAATTCTCGCGTACCTGCGGTAATAATTTGTATTGTGAATTTATTGTGTTTTTGTGTGTGATTCTACCAAATTGCTTATTGTAAAATTTTTGATTTTTAATTTTTGTAGCCTGATGAGGTTGACACATACGTCAGCGAAACTTTGCGCATTAATAAAACAAAGTAAGAGAAAAAATTTATGTACACTCTAGTTGTGTTTATTTATTTCTCACATCTCACCCCCAGCGGATCACTGATCACCTTGAATTTCCAATTTCTTCGGAGGGCACTGATAAAATTTAAATAAACCAGTTATTATTTAACTTCGACCCATGTTATTTATAACCCATACTCTAAACAATTACTAAGAAAAATAATCTATTTTAATTATTTACTCTTCCGTTTTCACCTAATGCTTCAATAATAAAAAATCTATTTAATAATTTATCTGTTTTTTTTGCAACTTAATCTTCATTTAACATTTTTTATTCTTAAAATACTACTTTTCACCCGTGTCCAGAAATTTTTCCGGAATGTCCGAAAATACTTGATACCGTAAAACGACTGTTTGGAAATCGGTATTAAGTGTTTATGTTTTTAAGAAATTTTTTACTACCCTCTTTATAGATGGAATTTAGATTTTTTTTTTTTGGAATCGAAAGAAAGAAATTTAATCTTTCTTTTGCAAATTTTTTTTCACGTATTATGCTTATATTTTTTATACATTAAACTTTCCATTTTCACCTAGCAAAAGTGTCCGGAAATTGGATCCGTTACCTTAATTCTAACTGTCCCAGACCCTTTGTGAGCACATGAAGCAAAATCTGCACGAAAAAAGGCCATTTGTCGAAATCAAGTGAAATAACCCTTTTTTCCTCCATTCTCTCTCTCTCTTTCTTTCAGATTCTCGTTCCTCCATAGTCGGTTCATAAGTAACGGGTTGATCGGCCGCACGAGAGGACGAGAGACGATGACGTCGACTGGCCTCCTTTCCTACTCCTCTCCTCTCCCAGCAGTGTGGGCTCGGTGCGTTTCTCTCTCTCTCTCCCTCGGGAGAGCACCTCAAGATCGTCGGCCTTTCGATTCTCATAACTGTACTTGTCCCACGGGACAGAACCGCACGCGTGCATCAACCGTGCACGTGTGAGGTATGTTTTCTTTGCCGAAAAAAGTACTTTCTTGTGCGCGTGCGTCTACGTGTGCGTGATACACATTCACACGAGCCACAAGGGTATTGGAGGATAAGCCAGTCAAGTGACTTTCCCATCCTTTGGTTTCTCGTTGGGCTTTGATAATGTGCGTGCTGCTTCGAAAACATCTCCGATGGCTTAAATGAAGGATAGTGCAAGGCTTGTTGTTCATCTCAGATTCGAAAGTGATTGTACTTACACGTGCTCGAGACAAATGCGAGCTTTGCCCGATTTTTCATCGAGAACCGCCCAGGTGGTGTTAAATACTATGACTAATCGTTGTTTGCTTATAGCTGGTTGTTTTCACTGGAGGAAAGGGTGTTACGACCTTAGAATGCATACGATTTCTAATATGTTTAAAAGATGCTGTCACATTGAGTTGGACGACTGGTCCAAAAACTTTGGAAAAACTTTGAAAGGTTCCACTGATTTTTTAACAAAAAAATCATTCCTTACACCACTTTTGCGTTAATTTTCTGTTGCCGTCATCCAAACAAGTTCCAAAGTGATTTTCATGTCGGAAAATCAGCGGATATTTTTTAAACATTTTCATAACGTTTACACAGCGTTATTGCACCGTTTTTCAGACATCGAGTCACTGAGAGAAAAAAATAATAAAAATTATAAAGAAATTCCAGTAAAAATTACCATTGCACACAGTAAATCGAATGCAAGCTGACAAAAAGGAAAAAAATAATTATTTTTACAAGTAAAGATTATTGTTTTAACAGTTAAAATTACTGTTCTGAACAGTATAAGCCTTAAAAGGATCGGTTAATGAATTTTACTTTCCCGCATGGACATTTTTACTGTTCTTACCATAATTTTGACTGTTAAAACAATAAATTTGACTGTGAAAATTAACGATTGTTTCCTTTTTTGCTAACTTGCATCCGATTTACTGTGCAGAATAAGTAGTAATTTTTTCTGGAATTTCTCTACAATTTTTATAATTTTTCTCTCTCAGTGTACAATTAGGTTCAGCGAATCGTCTGTTTTTGGTGTAAAACAATTTGATTTAAAGATGAGTGGAATAATGTGCCACAAGGAGAAGTTTCCACCAATATGACCAGTACTACTTTATGTTTTTGCCTAATTGTCACGGCACAAATCAATATTTCTAATACTTGGTATGGGTTTTTACGATTTTACATCGTTTGTTTTGATTCCTAGTACCGGAAGGAAAAAAAATCGGGCCAGGTATTGGAATCACTGTGCTCAGTAGCAAGATATGGCGGAATACTATGTGTAATCAATTATATAACTAATTTTGTAATGAAAAAAATTGATGGATAATCTTATCTTGGAGAGAAAAAGTTAACAACAGTTTTACAAGTGAGCTCCTCACATGTTGACTGTTAAGCTAATTAATTAATTCTATAGTTTTCTCTGTAGACAAACTAAATCGATAATAAGTAATAAATGTGTATAGATGGTAAAAAAAAAAAAAAAAATTGGTCAACAGCGGAAAATGAACGTTCCTTGACAGTGATGTGTACAAAAGTAGATTAAAAAAAAAGTTTATAAATAATTTTTGTCTGCAATGCCATTCTAATGCTCTTAACGAAAAAAATTAATTTTTATTCATACACGGCTTATTCCAGAAGGCTCATTCACTAGATCCCTCATAAGAAGATTAATGATAAAGGAAACGGGGGCATATCCACGAGTCTTCTTCGACTTTCATTGATTTACTACTTTTCTCATTAATCTATGCTCAAATTGTGCTGTGATTTTCCAAATGCTGTGATAGATTCATTTGGGCTTTTATTTGTGAAATCTGCAAATGCTAACACTTCTAAGTAATATTTGCAAAGAAGATAAGCTTCTTTAACCAGTCTTATTTTAATCGTAGGTTTCGAAAAAATACAATTTATTTTCGTGTAACATTATGGATGTATGGTGTAACTGAACATTTTTTGTCTGGTGATAAATTTTTTAGTCGTGTACTTTTGATGAAAAAATATGTATGTCGTCTTTGATTTGGGAATAACTATTTCACAAATACCTAAGACGTACAGCTGTAGCAGATCACATAAATTTTAACGACGATCTCAAACATCCCAAAGCGAGCAGCTTGCGTCAACCCATCAATCGAATGGAACGTTAAGTCCTGCTTTAGACAATTTTTTACAATGTTTTATCGTAGACGAAGAAATGTTTATGAAAAACTCTTCATAACGTTCCCAAAATATTTCGGAAAAAATATTCACTGCTTTTTTGACTAAAAATTACTATTAGATTCTTTAAATGTAAATTCCCATGTAAATGGTATAAAACTACTGCGTTATCATCTGAATAACAACAACCAAAGTGGAGGATTAAGCCATTCTATAGTATTTTTCTATGCACTGCATAAATTAAATAATACATCATAACTTCTGAAAATTATTATAATATACATAGTTCAGTCCCCACTCTAGATGTTGTTGTCCAGATGGTAAAAGATAACTGTCACACCATTTATTGAGAAATGAACGCAAAAGGAATCTAGAAGTGATTCTTGGCCAAGAACACTTTAGACGTTTAAGGAGGTTCTTCCGTCAAGTCAATACCATTGAGTTGTTGCAAAGATGTGTTAAAACTTCAGATCCATCCACAACACAGTTTTTGAGAAAATGAAAGCCAAACTTTGGTATTTCAACATGAGCTCTTGTAGAAGGGACAAAAAGCTTCACAAAAAAAGTCCTGTATGTTTCTCGGCAGTGATAAGAACTGAATAAAAACACAGTGAATCGAAGGTTCTCAAGAAAGAATGTTTAGAAAATCATGAAGAGAGAGTTTTAAGAAACCTTCACCTGAAATATCTGTTGGTGTTGATGATAGTTCGCAATATCTTTTGAATATCAAGTATACGTCATATAAGCAACTTGTAAAAGTGATGATGGTTCGGTAGAAAGGCTAAAAGTAACTGTGTATTCTGTCGTCACAGCTAGGTGAGTGACTCCTACATTACCATACTCTGCACCTTTGTACACGTGTTTTCAGAGCCCGCAAATAGAGCAAGAGAGGCATCACAATTCAATTGTACGGCGAAAGGTGAATTCCAAATGAGTAGGTTTCGCTGGGCAGTGGAACAAGGAGAGTCACTCTGTCTCTATCGACTTTGCCCTCTCGCGTAGACATTTTTCTCACAGCCCTGTTATTATTGCAGTGCTCGAGAGGGGAACAAACCTCGTCGCCGAGTATATCGGTCAAGAGTCTCGAGAGAGGTGGAATGTTTGATTCTGTCATTGTAGGATATGCTGTGCTCGGGACAATGAGCCCTTGAAGTCCCCACATTGCATTGATGCTCTCAACTGTTGATTATACTTATACTCGTTTCTTTTTCCATATTCAAGTCTCCTTGAGCGCCAGAAGGGTTTCAAAATAATTGGTACTGGTAGTTATTGGCCCGTGCTATATCTGTTTGTGAATATTTTAACGGTAAAGGAAACGGAAGTAGGTGTAACGATGGAGTTGATGAATTCGTCTTGAACGTGTTAATTTCGAGATGTATTGATAATTTTGTGAAAATGAGCAAAAGGGTCGAACGACTGTTGGAATGTTGTCTTGGCTCATTTGAACATGAAACTCGACAAGGACAGTCTCATTAAGGGGGTTGTCGTGGAACAGTACGCGTTAAAAGTATGGTGCGTAGAGATCCGAGCTGACTCTACACCCCACTCATTCCGTAACTAGAAATTTTCATCAGTAACTGTACTCGTGCATGAGCAGCTTGGATCTATTCATCTGTTTTCTTCGTTTTCGTCAAATTTTTGGCAAAATATACTACTTCACATTACAACATCTCATAAACTATGAAGGCCTAATGAACTAGGCCATCTGAAATTTGGGACAGTGCTTCTTAATATAGTCAGCTTCAATATTATTAGTTTTTTTACGAAAATCTATACAAAATTAAACGTGTTATATTAGAATACAGTCACATCTTTGGCAGCGAGCTCGCGACGACCTCTCCATAAGAGTCAGTAAATAATAAAAAAACTTTGACATTTTTTTTCTCAGAAACTACAAAGCTAGTTCCTTTGAAATTTCAATGTTATGTGCAGTGATGGAATAAGTGCCTCATCATTTTGTTTTTTAAATTTCATACAAAATGAAATATCACGATAAAACCCCCTTCAGGTGGCTCATCATCCTATCCGTTTGTGTGGCATTAGACTATCACACCTGAAAGTATTCAGTAGCAGGCTCAACATGTATACCTATTGATACGATTCCGCTTATTTACGTACTGAAGTCAGCCTCTAGTTTTGGACTTTCAATACGTCATTTTTTTTTTCACTCGACAACCTTAGATTTTCGCAATTTCATTAGAAAGAAGATTATTTAAACAACCTGCTCCCTAGTTTTTGTAGCATGTAGCTCGACTTTTAGCCTAAGAAAGTTAAAAGTTTTCGTGAAATAATCGGAATGCCTTATAAGACCAATGCTAAAATTTCGAATTTTTGATGTATTTTTTTTTCGATTTTGATCGGCAGCATGCTCTGAAATTTGAACTGTACATCCGTTGAGTGATACTTTACCATGGATTTCAATTTAGGTATATGATGGCTCAACTTTAAAAAAGATGATGAGCCACCTTAATGAGAAGAGATGTTTGCGACGATTTCAAACATAGTTATTCGATCCACATAAATATTTTAGGTTATGTCGTCGACTCTATTACAAGTGTAATCAGAACAATTTTTATGCTACAAAAAAAGCTACATCGAAACTCAATACACGCCGAAAAAAACTACGAGAAAAACTATCAATGATTTTAATCTCATCGGACAGACCATTAACAGTCAGTGTTAGTAATAATAATAATACTAATGATAAAAATAATAATACAAAATAATAATAATAGTAATAATAACAATAAAAATAGTAATATATTAGATAGATTTCATATCGTAAATTATCTATAGGACTGCTTTTATTATACATTAAATAAAACTGGGGTAGCACAGAAATCACAACCATTTTGATGATTAACCATAAACAAATAATATTATAAAGTTATCATACATTTGGAAACATCTACATTTTCATATTAAAAATCATAAATTTAGCGAATTATAGATATTATGTATTAAAATGAGAAAAATCAGTGTATGATTCATTAAAAGCCTTCCAAGTCTTGAGTCTTAAGAGTAGTCGCCAATCACGTTGATAATCATCGATTCTGCTTAAATAATCGCAGGGTCATTAGAGATCTTACCGAGTATTAGGACTCCTGATGAGGCCTTCGTGGGTTGAGATTTATCATTGGAATCTCATCGATTTCGTCCGCCTCCACGCTTGCCCGAGTCATTAGTTTGTACCAAAATGATTGAAAAAACGCCGTCATTTGCAAAATTCGATTAGTCCCTTGACCCTATGATTGAAAAGATATAGAAATAGCAGCATTTACAAATCCGTTTGCAGGTACACAATTTTTCGAGCAGCTGAAAATATGGCGCGGCCATTATTCCAATTACGGGGAGCTTTTACGCGAGCTATTATTACGAACACGTGGCGATAATCGTAAAAGATGCTCGAAGGGCTGTTATCTAATGAAATTACACGAGTAAGAATGTACACGTTTGTACGTATAATGCAGAGTTACTCCGCGGTCGAACAAAGAGCGGTGCGTTGTTTCAACGTTTCGCATGAGCGCAACAGTAACTCGCCATTAAAGTTCCACCTGTGTATCTAATCGCCATTCGTTATTAGAAATATTGAAAGCTCTTTAATGCTACATGTATACGTACACCGGAAATTGCGAGTCCCGGTGCTTTGTGATGATTATTATCTTCCGTAAGTTACATTTGAACGTGTAATTCGATTAATTTTAGTAATGGAAAAATAATTGATTGAGGACTGGGTGTATTTTCGAATCGACACTATCAATTACATAATATACTCGTACACAACGCGCACTGAGGACCAACGAATGATTACTGTCATTTAACATCGTTGAGTTAGGCAACTGTAAAGAAACAAACGGTTTAAAAGAAACAATTGCCTTTGTGGAAATCTTTCTTTTTTCCATCCAACGCGATTTTATCATCAAATTTTTTTTCGTAGGGTTTTCAAGGAATTTCTTGAATCTCATTACCTTCATCAAAGTTCGAGAAATTTTTAAACGATACCTTAATGGAATTATTTTTCATTTCTATCGTATTTCTCCTACTCGTGCACCATTTTTATAGTCACCCCCTACCATCTATGTAAATAGAGGACGTTTTTATTCTACAGCAAACTTTTCAAAATTCCTTTTTTTTAAAACCCCATTTCCTTAATATGTTCGACAACAAACCGTTTTCAATCCCCATGTTTACCCTTACTCGGTTACCCCTAGGTCTTAATTACTCTGACCTTCTAAACTGACCCTTGAGCCAGGCTCGAGACTCGATAATAAATCACAGGTACATTAATCTTTTGAAAAGTATACCTGACCGAGATTGGAACCTTAGCTCCATTAGAGTAGTTATATATTGCAGATCAACTCCTAACCAGCTGAGCAACGGCCGCTCAAATCATGATTTTATTCAATGCTTGGTGAAGAAAAGTGAAAAAAAATTCTTGATTTCTATCATTATTTAATGAGTGGGTTGTTACGCATGTATACTTATACCTACTCTGATGGGAAAGAGAAGAATTAAAGACCAATGACTCCAGCTGTAATTAACAACGATATCAAAGCTGTAAAAAAAACCTTTTAAAAATTAATTACAAATATTGCGCAAAACCAGCAACACTGTAACTTGTGTTACGTTGGCTCGTTTGTAATACGATTTTCATAAGCTGTATATGTGTATATGGGCGTGAGAAGAACATATATATAAAGCGGAAGCAGATAACACCACTCGCTCTATGGATGTACGGTTCAGTGCACGGTCGAGATGGAGATTTACCGCCCGCGATAAAAAATAATAACGACGCGTTGTAAAACGTCTCTTGAACTTTTCGCGTCGCCAATTTTCTGCTACTGGCTGTACTTGATGGCGTTGCTTGGGGCTTCAAATTGAGTATTGTGTCCGAGCGCGAACAAACTCTTTTTTCTCCAACCCACCCTTTTTATCCTACGCGTTGAATTGAGTTTGCTTTTTAATTTCATGTCGTCAATTTGCTTACATTCTCTTGTTTTCGCAAATCGGTGCATTTAACGTACGAAACTGTCATGGCGTCAATTTGAGGTTAATACCTATTTGCTTAGTGATCTTCAATTTTTTCGATAAAATAAAAAATTAGTCCCCATTTTAAGTGCAAACAATGCACAATCGCATTGTCATTGTAACGTCCATTATACCCGACGTTTTCCACGTTATTTTGTTTTCAGTACAGTAACAAACTAAATTATTGTATATTCTTACATATAACATCGATTACTATTTTATTCTTGTTAAAAAAGTTTTCACAAATCACAAGGAAACATTTACCATTTCATCAATTTCTTGTACTGTATCAAAACTCCCCCCCCCCCTCTAATATAACTGCGATGGACAGAGAGCCCAAAAAACTTTTCGCATTACCCTTGCTCTAAAACTTTTTTTCCCTCTTCTGTTAAGTAACTTTCACCAGCTTTGTACTTTTTCCAATATACTGTTGTGGTGTATTTTGCACTAAAGCGCATTAAGACTTCGCACAGAAAGTACAACATTTGCAAGGATTTAGGTGACGCAAAAAATTGAAACCTGGCCTGTGGACGAGGACAAAAATAAAGTTTGCTAGAGCATAAAAGTAATTCTACTACACCGAGTACAGCATTTGCAATGCGTACATAAAGGGGGTCCAGAGAGAGTGTGATTCTGTTTCTGAATTTAGAGCGCGTTTTAGTGCCATTAGATAAAATATTATAAAATCAACACAGTCGAGCACGAGTATAATATATACGGGAGACGGAAAAAAAATACAGGTATCGTGGAAAGGAGAAAGCTAGGAGTTTTCGAGTGTCAGACGATGTATCGTGGGTTAATGCAAGCATTTACCAATATTCATTCAATCAAATTGATTCGAACGTTAATTGCGTGCGCACACATATTATATGGTATGTGGATTGATTTTAGTTGTTTCGAAATGGATTTCGTTATCCGCTTGGTGCGCATCATGGATTAGAAAATCAACTATTACGCCGGTAATCAAGTAAACAGTGCGTTGGGAAATTCACTCGATTTCACTAACACGTGTAGGATAGTGCTGATTTTTACAATACTTTTAACGATTATTAAATTATGTTATTCGCTGGAAAAATTTTAGGTTATAAATAAACCGCCCGTTCACGGATTTTTACTCCGTATTGCGAGATAGCACCCTACAGAGCACACGAAATTGCCGATCATCGTTCTTAATAAATTACGAAACGTAAAATATTGTTGTTTACGGAAAACTCGCCATCGCAGAGGTGCCCTCACGTTAAGGGGTCATAGTGGCATGGTCAACCTCAAAAGTTAGTTTTAGTTAATTATTTTGACAAAGTATTTTAGTATCATTTCGATCCTTGATACAACGTGGAAAAAATATCCTGTTGTATTATGGAAGAGAACAAAGTACGGAAAAAATAAATGCCTTAAGTTTATGTGCAATATTTCCTTTTAGCTTGCGCACAATATAGGTATATTGTAACTATTTTATCAAAACTTTAAATCACAATACCTCCCCAACAGACCGGCTGGATCCATCCAATTTTCGATAAAACATGTTCTTTAGGTGGAAAATCCGTCGCCACGAACTAATCAAACTTTGCTTTGATTCAAAATATGTAATACGTTACATTTTTGACGCTATCGAAAATTTTTTGAACTCGGTTTTGAGGGTAACGTATCGGTATACTAGTTTTTAAGATTTTTTAAATTTAAAATATGTTATTTAACGTACGCTGTGATAAGGTATAGCAATAACAGCTTTAAAGACATACGTAACAAATCAAACTATTTTTATGAAAAATACTGTACAAATCTTGGAAATTTCTTTTTTATTTTAATCCTTTCAAATAATGGTGTATCGGCACGAAGTAAAAATCAGTTTATTGATTAATTTTTCCCATTACAAAAGCATACAGCCATTTTTTAAACTATGGTTGATAACAAATATTTCGCGGCAAATTTTTTATGATAGTCTGTGTATGTAAGCGTTTAGTTTCACAATTTACTTTCAGAAAATCGTGAGGCTAGCTTTCTGGAATTTTAATACATTATAGAAAAAACCAAAACCAATGAATATAATTTTTTCGGTAAGCATATGTCGAAACCTTACGTCGCTATAATTGTATATCGTGCGGTTGAAGAGTGCAAGTATATTACGAAACACCACACCAGCATGGACTAAAAAAAAAAAAAAAAAAAAACGAAAGAAGAGGAAAAAAGAAAAAACGAAGTGAACGAAGACGATAACTTGGGTTTCATCTTTCACTCGGCGGTGCTGACGCATTGGATCTTCGAGTTTACAAGTGTATACTTATAGCCTTGGAAATGTGACGAGCGAAGGTGTACGTAAAAAGCGCTTGGGCAATTTCAGTAGCTCAAATAAATGAGGCTTACTGTCGGAATGAAAATACACATGAATACGTAAATTGAGTTTTTTTTTTTTTTTTTTTTTTTTTTTTCAAAGTTTCATAAGTGAAGCTTTTACAGTCTTTAGCTTATACACCTTCCACACAAGTCAATCAAAAGCCTACGAATTTTTGTTGTTATGCGGCTAGTTTTGTTGTAATACACAATTTTGTTGTTGTAGGGGGCAGATTTCGAGTTCATATTTATACTCTACGAAAAAGATTAGATCGGAAACGATCCCTCGCAATAAGTGGTTATAACAAATTTTTACAGGCGACAAAAAATTGTCATAAACACAATACACATGCACGGTATGACGGTAAACTTCATACAAAGCAAACATCCGATAAAAACAGAAACATCAGGTATACACGAATGCATCCGGGTGTTATAGTCCGTTGGTAGCTCCATAGCTATACGTGCCAGGGGAGAGTATATAATTACCAGCTGTCCGTGCGCATTGGAAAAATCGTGGAAAAAATAGTTACGATGTATAGAACAGAAGCTCAAAGGAGAAAAAGGAAATGGAGGAAAAAGGGCTTTTATTGTAGGCCATTCTGAATAAACACTCACCGTCTCGAGATATTTCTAATAGTTCGATAATTGAGGATTCATTTAAGCGAGGGACCGAGTCATTGTAAAAAAATGGAAAAAATCGGTTGATCATTTGTTTTTCCTGTGTATGGTAAGATGCACGTTTTGTGTCAGTGTATATATATATACCAGAGCAGTTTGCTGCGAGTTTTCAGTTCTATAGTTTTTAGACTGTGAAAAGCGTATATGCATGCAGTGGAAAGATTTTCAACAAAAGAACCAAAGAAATCGATCGTGGGAGCGTGAGCAAGTTAGCCCGATAACGTTGAAGAGCCAGGGTGCATGCCGCTACAAAGTTGCGCAATCATACGCGCGATTATTCGAGAAAAAAAAATTACATCTAATTAGACGATTGCCTTGTTTCTGTAATAGCTTTCATATTTGTTTCCTTTTTTTTTTCTCAGATAGTATATAATGATCTAAAGTACAAAAGAATATTGCACAGACGTTGGCTTTCGATGCAAAAGTAAATTCTGTGTTATTAAATATTGTCATGGGTTGTCAGACGACTCGGGAGGATTTTTATCATTGAGTAATGGATTTTTCGATGTCGGAGGTATGGATTTTACAATCAACTCGAAAGACAGCGTGACATAATATTACGTTTATTATATACATTATAGTGGGTTGAATTTTTATTGAATTTTGTTTTTTCAATTTAAATTTATATTTTGATTAAAAAAGTATTCTTCAACTTACAACCATTATTTCTTTTTTGTATTAACTTATACATTTATGTAAGGTGTAATTGCTTGTAACTTGATTTGCTCTTTGCTCTTATTTTCAGCGAAAAAAGTTTTTAAATACGTTTTGACCTAACACTGGCTAGACACACTTAAAAATTGTTGTATAAAAATTAAAAACAACTTGATTGTTTACTAAAATTTTCAAGAAGTGTTATACAAACAAAGGAGTTTTTAATTAATAATGACGTGATGTACTCAATTGTATTCTACTTGCCGTGCCCTTTCATTATATTCTTATATGTATAGAGATTGTGAAAAACACCGTAATATTGAATTTCATAGTACTTAGCCGCTATCTTCGGATAAAAATAACATTAGACATGTTGTATCGTGTTGTCTTCATTACTTCAGGTGTGTGCCAAACTTCATCATTAGGTATTGGATATTGTTAAGGAGGCACCGCATCAACTATACGTGAGTCAAGATGAATGTACGAGAGAGAGAGAGAGAGAGATCCGACTTTTTGATACTTTTATGTTAGAGGTGCACGATCATGTCATGTCTTTTAAGGTGGTTCTTTCATGACTCCCGAGAGTCCCGAGTCAAAGGTGCGATTGTCAAGTTGATATTTATTAATGATGCTTAAATTTTAAACGATTATTTGTTGATACTGTTTATTGAGGCAAATTAGGTACTAATTCAACATTTTAGATCATAATATACGATATAAAAGTTCGTAGGAGTGATTATCTAAAATTTGAGCTTAACCTCAAAATACCAGCAGTGGAGGATTACTTACTCTTTTAACATAGGAAACGAAAATTTATGCCTGTGTTTCTTTTAATATCTTTTCATTAAGTCCATGAACACATATATTTCAAGATAGCAGTATATTTGGAATTGCATAAGTTTTGTTGTGTTAGTTTTTTACTTAATTACGTTCCATAAATAAATAATTAGGCTACAACTTTCAGTAAAAAAATGCTTAGTTGCCATAAGAGCACATCTTGAGAATTTAATTTTCATTTATCATTTTCTTGCGTTTATATTCGTCAGCCTACTCTGAAATTTCGAGGAGTAGTGTATTGTAACTTGATAAATCCTCCAGATTTTATGTTGTTCTGTTCATAATTATTTCATGAAAGAACCACCTTAATATTGAAGTTTTGTTGGCACTTTAGAATTGTTATTAATTTACCTTCAAAAAACCAACCAATGGATATTTTTCTTTTAGAGACATCTTAAACAGGTTTTGTAGCACTTACGAATGCAATTTCATCGAAGTTCATCCGTTAATTCAACCAGAATTTCATAATGGAAGAAAATTTTTTTACGATTTTTCATAAAAGAGGCCATGTTAAAACTCAAAAAGTTGTATTATTTTATCGGTCCAAAACCAATCAGAGGTCTTGAAACTTTGCTAGTACTCGATTTATTAGCTTATCGACCTGTGGACTAAATTTTAACAAAATTCTTCCGTTAATTCTTTATTCTGTGGTACCTCCTTAAGTGGAGGAACACATGAACAGACAGAAATGGAAATTGACGAAAAACTTGCGAAAATCCCTTGCGCGAGACAGAATAACGTGCGACGAACAAAGCTAAAGATTCACACCATTTTCCAGGCAAGAGTGACCACATGTAATATTTATTGTAAAACCCAGTGAAAAAACCCCCATACAAAGCACTATTGGTACAATGGTACACGTGACACCACGACGTTCTCGTTAATTAAGTAGCGTGACTGTGTGCCATCAGCTGTCCCAAGAAAATATGAAAAAAAAGTGTTCGACAGACGATGAATAGGACCGATGGAGGTAGAAAAAAAAATACAGCAAAGTAGATTATACGTGCGAGTACAATACGTAACTTTCATCCACCGCTCGCCTATATACAGGTTGCATCTAATAATAACTGTAAGGGTCTTACGTAAAGCCGAGCGTCGCCTTTGATAAGAGGTCTCTATATGATATGTGTATGGCACTATGGCGGCTATTGTACTTTTACATAGCAAGGAACATCGAAGCGGTTCGCGGCGTCGGGGTGAAAGGTGCTGCTCGCTGCCTTGTAATTTTTATCCCGCAAAGTGCGCTGCAGCTCCCACCTTATGCGATCTTCTTTCGGTGCATTCTCCTGGAAATCTTTGTACTTTCTGCACACAGTGCTAGAGAGAAAGCATGCGACACCGCTCGAGTCTTTTGTGTGAATTGCAGTATCGACTGCGGACGAGCGTATACGGTCTGATACGTGTCTGCAAGTGGGTTTTGGCCAATTGTGCAGCTGATGATGTTACGATTCGAGTTGAGGTGGCTTTGTCATTTTTTAACCAAGTGCCAGCTGATGTGATGCAAAAATTTGAGACATTTGAGAAATATTGCGGTTGACACATTTTTATATTTACGTAAAAGTAAAGCGCTGGCACTTTGTGAATCAAAGACGTGCTTAAACCCTTTTTTGCCAATTTTGTTGGAATATTTTATCGTTTTACATTTTGTGAGAATTGGGAAAAGTGTAATTAGCTGGCATGAGCATAAAATAAAATAAAACAATTATCTTCCTTTTAACGAGGTTTGGAAGTAGTTTTTAGGGGGGGGGGAGAGGCAAGAGAGTCTTAAGTGTATCATACGAGTAAGTAGGTGGTTCCAACATACAGACTAGTACTAACATAAAATTCCTTTTTTAACCAAACTTTTGCGTAGATAATAGTTTTTGAATTTCAATCAAATTGATCATAAACGAAATGCAAAATACGTGTCATGTGATTATTTTGTGATATTTTTAGCATGTGTCCTTACCTTACAAATTGTCCTACTCTTCGAATCTTATACGATAGCAACATGTCTTTTTTAGGAACGGTGTTTCGGTAGGAAAATTTTTGACGCTATCATTCGTTTCTTTCTGAAAGTGGGCTTCTACCGTTGCCTCGTTCCCGTTATTTTGGCCGCGGATAAATGCAAATAAGAGTCATTAATGCCATTGTTCACGGGAAATCCTTGTTTGCTCAGGAAGCCCGAAGTCGATTCATCAGTATTGATGTTTCTTTGTTCCAAAAAAGGGTCTAAATGAAACAAAATTTGAATAAAGTTTTCTAAATACGATAAGAGCGTCTTTAGCGGGATTCTAAGACGTCAAACGCATTAATGCCTTGTTACGTCGTAAGTGTATGCATAATTGTTAATGTACGAGTACAAGGAAGTACAAGCTATGATTATCACACAAAAAGTAAGTTGCACCGAAAAACAAAATAAAACTTGATCTTTTTTCGATTTTCATTACACAACTTTGCAAAGCTAACGATGTATTGAGAAAAGTACAATTTATTGCCACTGTGTACAAATGCTTCAAAAATTCTTTGAAAAATATTGATTGAACACATCAAATCCACCGGATTTCATTTTTTTTTTTTAAAGGTAAATTTTATGAGTTTATACACGTACATTATAGTATCTGCCATACACTCTGCACGTGAATCAGGTAGGTGGTAAGCGATAGCTCTCGCGCTTTGATTCCAGGCTAATATGTTTTTCTTTCTGTTTCTTTCTTTATCTTTTTCTCTAATGGGTTTTATATTGTTGTTTATATGATAGAGAGGCAACCTGGAAGTGATATATTCGATGAAGATATGATACAATAGTCTTGTATGCATTACTTATTAATAACCCTATACGTTTAGTACTATATTTATACATACATACACTTTGTTAAGTTGTATACCCACGTATACACTTTTTACTGGTGTGCAATACTCTACATATAGACGGTTAATTTATGCATGTAAGTATACTTGTACTGGTGAGAGATATCATTAGTCAGGCACTCATGAGTTAATTGTCTTGTCTCATTCTATTGTGTCGATATGCACGACTGTTGGTGTTGGATCACTGCATCTTCATTCAGATTGCCGTGCGAAATCTGTAAATACCCGGGGGACGACGTACGTTTTCACTACTTTAAGGACAAATCTCAACGACACGGTCTCACCACGAGCATCAAATAAAAAAAAGGTCAACAAGACAAGCACGTGGCGATCGGCAAGTTCACCGATCGATTAACGATCTAATTCCAATCCCTCGAAATACTATACCTAAAAAATAGACTCCTACACGGGATCTCGATTGAAACGTCCACATGACTGTATATATACATACACGTACCCATATACGTATGTAAGGCGCGCACAGCACCAGCAGCAGGTCTCAGGAATCCGCCGATCGCTATCGGTATCATTGTCAGCGCGCCCGTTATATACGCACGCGCGTATCAGGTGCGGGACGCCATTTTTTTTTCTTCATACGACTGAATTATCGCCGCGCATGAATATGCCGTATACCGATCGGCTAATTTCTATCCCTCCAACAGCGAGTCCAGCGGCGTTATATATCCACGCGTTTGCTGTGAAGCCGGGGGGACGTTTTAATGGATTCTGTCAGAGGCGCGAAACAAACTATACCACGGGCTTCGAACTTTCCAGCGCGCGAATTAAACGCTGTGCACACGGTGCACCTACACCTCCGAAAAGAGAGGTCGCCCGTGTTAGCCCGAGCGGGAGGGGAGGAAAAAGAAAAAAACTCGTCATTGGATATTTATGATAATGCGAGTTGCGTTGCCGAGCCGTGGAGCCCCATTTTCGTTTGGCGCGCGAGCTGGAGCGATATCGTTGTTATTCCACCTTAGAGCACGACGGGAGATTTATGGGATCGATGGTTGGGTGCACCTACGTGTGCACCAGGCTTTCTTGCATAGTACGCTCTCCTGTCATCCCCTGGGTGATTTTTTTTCTCCTTTCCTCCGAACTGACGCTTGCACCTTGTATTGATCTATCGAGTTAATTTTCGCTACGACTTTTTTACTGCCGATCTCTCGTGTGTGTGTGTGTGTGTGTGTGTGTGTGTGTGTGACTCCGTGCATTCTACGGGGGGCTCGGAACAATGATAAATTGCGCAACCACTCGGATTGTTACTTTTTTTCGTCCCCGACATTACTTTAATTATTTATTGTTCGATTCTTTGACGGAGGTCCACTCGTATAATGCTTAATTGCAACTGACGTATCTTTTTTACATAGTTATCTTGGATGGATCAATAAGTTCATTCCATGTGAGCGAAAAGACAATTGTTGACGAAAAATACATGTCACCCAAGGAGTGCAGGATAGAAGAGAGAAGAGCACCGCTGACGGTGCAGCGGTTATCGCCAGTATACTTAGGTATATTTTTTTTTAGTATTGAAGGTTTTGACCTCATAGAGGTATGAACATGTGTATAGGTGAAAAAAGCCTTGCACTTTTTCTTCCTTTCTGAGACGCTTGTCGGGGTTTCGACCGATTTCGCCAGATCCGGAAAATCCGTGGATTCTCAGAGATTTTCTATTTTAACATCATGGATACCAGGATAATTGTAGGAATATCCTGAGTCATTTTTTAAGTCCATTAATATGTTATTCGATTATTTTCATCTTGCTATACTTGAAATTTTTACTCTTAGCCGTATTTTACGAATCATCATTCATTGTAAAAATTATTGCATTCGAAATCCTGATTATCCAGTGTCATTGGTTTCGATAGCAGAGTACCGATTTTTTTCCAACATCATCAAAATTCCTACGTGTTCGAATTCAACTCAAAAGTTCGACATCTTATCCACGCCCAAAATGTATCCTCTACGACCCCATGCATTAATCTCGTCACAATCGGGCTTTTGCATCTCTTGCACGGTTTTGCGCAACACGTACCGATTCCACGGCCATTGTCGCGAGAGCGACGGATACGAACTCTATGACGCCCGTTTGGCCTCCCACGCCGATATAAATATATTCTCCGAGATCGAGAGCTGGCACTGCACTCCCCTCAACCGCTAATGAAGCCAAGGGGCACGAGTCGATCCTTCTCTCCGGGTCGAAGCGAGAGCTCACAGAGCGAGAGGAGAACAACCCGACTATGCCCGAGGTCTGCGAAATCAAAACCTGATCCAGCACGATGAACCGATCGCGCCAGTGAAACGCTGCCTCGATGATTATTAATCGAGAACAATCAATCTAAGGAAAGTCAAAGACAGGTGACGACTTGATAACACGTTAGCGAAATCAATTTTTATTGAAGCGGTTGTCATTGACGGGTCATCGGAACGTTTTCCGATGGTTGGAACAGTATAATTGGGAAAGAAAATAGTTGCCGAAAAGTAATTTGCAGCTTTTTAACGACTACGAGTTTCGCAGTGAAAGACAGCAGTGATTGAAAACTGAAATAGTAATTAAAATACAATAAATGTTTTTTTCGCGGACTTGGGTGATTGTAATTACAATGTTAATGGAAAAATAAAGTAACATTTGAAAAATAGTTTACAGCTGCTGGAGGACATGGTTAAGAGTATAGTTTGGACTGTAATTGTGATTTATTTATTGTAAAAGTAACTTTAAATAAAAAATAATTGAGTTTATCTATTCAGCTTTTCATGACGATACGGTACCTTTTTTTGTCCCGTACTTTTATCATAAATAATAATGTAGATTTGCTACTTAATTCCATGTTATGATTAGCTTATTAGCTGTACGTGGCTACATATTTGTATTTAATCAATTTCTTACGCCTAATTACATACAAGCCTAATCATTTTTGCTCTTCACCTTTCATGATTAAAAACGAAGGAGAAATTTATACATCGTGTACTTCGATTAGAACTATAATTGGCCGATTTCAATTAAAATCGTACGACACAAGCAAGTAATTAAGTTGCAATTATTACTTATAACCATTTTTATCCGAATAAAGTAAACAATAAACCGTCATTAAGGTGATACGTGTCAATTGAACATTTTTAATTGAAATCATTGCAATGAAAGCAAGTTTCATTAATTTTGAAGTTGATTGTTTGATCACCTCGTTAGATTTTAATATTCTCTTTTGAATTAGGTATCATATAATATACAAGTGGTAAACTAAATTTATTTTTATTTGTAAACAACTGAATTGGATATAGAGACAGCAAATGGGTTCGAGTCTCAACACCTTCTACAAATTATTGTCGCTATACCTGCAAACAGAGATGAGTTAACTTTCATTTTCTTAATGTAGAACATCGTGATGATAAAATTGAACTTTGCTCTGATTCAAAGTATAACTCACGGACAAGTAATTATACCTCAGTAAATTAAGCCAAACGTCCATCGGTATCCATCGCAGACACATATATTATAACGTATTCGTCATTCGATCCCGCAATATCTTCTGCTTTTAAAAAGAGTGTGCCCGTGCAGTTGCCCACGCGCCGAACGGAAGGGCGGAAAGAAGCAAAGTCGAAAACCAGCGCTAGAGCGCGTATGCAAATTAATCCCTCCGTCTCTCATCCGCGTTCAAAGAAGAGTCCCTTCCCGGAGTGAAACAAAACTACACGTGTCGCCTCTTCCTTTTTTATAACCTTCGCCTTTGATGCTGCTGCTTCTTCTCTCGAGAAAAAAAAAAAAAAAAAAAAAAAAAAAAAAAAAAGAGGAAGAAAAGGCAGCTGCGACTCCTTTTACAAGGCTCTCCTTCCCGTACGGTCTTCTTTTGTACGTACTCTGTATACATGTATATACAAAAGTGACTTGTGTGGTTGCGCTGCGCGTGGATTTCACAATTATCGCGGTGCAGCGGACACATAGAGGCCAGTTCCTTTCCTTAAGGGGCAAACGATCGCCGGGACTTGTCGTGTACCTGGAAAGCGGCCTCGTGGGCCTTTTTTCCTCGCGCAATCAATGTCCTGCTGGACAAAAGGAGGCGGAGCTTCGCTGCGATGATTATTCATGTCTTCTCCGTGAGGCTAATAATAATTCACTAGTGAGGGCCAATATCAATACTCTGAAATGATGTCGATGCCTATACAACGACGTCTCACTTCTTTGACGGGAAAGAGAACGAAGATGATGCTTTTTTACCTGAGTCACGGCATTTGGAAAGCTTTTTGTTGGACGCGAAATCTGGAGGCGTGGATGCTTCGTATACGGTCGATTTGGAGAGTATAGCGTGAGATGTTTTTTGGCCGGCAAACATTTGTACGTGACCATGGTATAACTTATAACTGCCTCAATCTTGTATAGTATATACGATAATACAATGTATTTGTGTTAAATATAAGCGTATATTTAAACTATGATGTCTAATGTTTTCTCTCTCGCAAATTATATGTTTATGACTTCAACACAGATGACATTATTGCATGAACCGTGTTGGAAGTCAACTTACAGGTATAAGTATTATTTTTGTTATCAAAATGGATGGTAAAGTAAAAAGAAAATATTTTCTGTATTTCATCATATTTGTTTTACAAGTTCTGGAGTACCAGATACCTTCACTCTCTTTTTTTGCTTCACTCTCAAGTTGTAATATCGTTTCTTCATCCTACGTCGAAATATATCAACACTTTTCAATACCTAAACATATTTTGGAAACATCGATTTTGAAGACAACGCATCCATACGGGGTTTTAATGCCTAGTTACAGTAACTAGACGTTAATTTGTTGCCGTGTCACCATCATTTTCTCAAGTTTACAATACATACGTGCTTTTCCATGTTGAAAGATGGAAAAAATCGCTACTACAGGCTGTGAAATAAACTTTCAACTGATTTTTAGGCACGACTAATCATCAGGAGTGACTTATAGTTTTGCCAGAGCAAAAAGTGTAAGTAACCTTGGAACTTATTATTTTTGTGTAAAAAGAAAAAAAATTGCGATCGTGGACCTCGATGCCAGGGGTGTACGTATCAAGTTTTTTGACGAACTCATGCAGTTTTTGTCGGATTGGACTCAAATTTGACAAAGAAGTTCGCCTTTTATGTCTAACTTAATGGTTTGAAATCGACAAGATTTTCTATTTTAGGAAAAAAATGGCAGTCATTATAAGATGGTACTTTTAGTGGAAGAAAAAATGAAAAATAGTTTTTCGGCAATAAATTTGTTACGTGATATTTTCGAGGTTTGATGTGGAAGACAAAGTTGTAGATATAATTGAAATAAAACTTTTTGGTATTTAATATTTTCATCCAAGATGTTACCCGAACGTTCTGTGAGCCAAAAACGTGCTCAAAAATCGCAAAAACGTAGTTTTTCCGTATCTAACATATTTGTTTTGTACTTCGAATTATTTAATTAAATGTGAAAGTTGTAAATCTCATTGAAGTACAACTTTTTATTTTTGCATAAGTTTAACCGTTTGTTAAAAATTAGTGACATTTTAAAGAATAAAACAATCACGTATTATGAATATATTTCTTGTTAAGCTTAGAAAACTTATTGTACCTACAAATGTTTGTCTGGGAAAAGCGTCATAGGTAACAAAAATTGCGGATGTAGTAGCTCTTAAAATTGTGCATATCTTTAGCATAGTTTAATAAAACCATCAAACCCAAAAATCAAATGTAACAACTTTGGCCAACCCGACTAGTTCCATGATTGCCCGTAAAAATTTCAATAAAAGAAAAAAGGTACAAACTGAGGAAAGTTTCGACAAAAACAAAAGAAGAAAATAAAGCGGGAGGAAGAAAAAATAAAGAGGAGGAGGAGGAAGAGCAAAAGTTCGCGAGAGCACTCATCACGGTATCAGCGGAGCGTGTAACGATTCAGCGCGCTAGAGCTGCAACACAGTCGAGTGCATTTGCATTATTGTAGCCTCCTGCTTCCTCCGCGCATGACTGAGTTCATATACATGTTGGAACTGATTCCAAGGGTAAAAATAGTCGGAATTAGAGAAAGGAAACATAGAAAGACTACTACCCCCTTGGTGGAACGAATACAGGAAAACGATGAGATACAATCCGGGAAATTAAAATAAGACTTGCAGGATTACCAGGCACGTGGAGGAAGTTCAGGACTTTTTTGAGGAGTTTTACATTACATACAGGGTGTACAACTTATGGAAATGACGATTATCTTATAAAAATGTACTTACTATTGGCTCTTTTGCAGTGTGCCGGATATGTATGTATACTACCATCCTGTAATCGATTATTGGTCTGAGCTTTCACATTGCATCGTTACGAGAGTTGAATTGCATTGAGATCAGATGAGGTTACAGTGTCTAATGGGGGACTACTTCCAACTTACCAAAACTCAGTATCATTCAACGTGCAAAAGTACACAATTGAAAGTGTCCAATAAAAACTGATGAAAAATATTTTAGTCGGTTTTTGCACTTGGAAAACCACACAAAACACAGTAACGTTGAAAACTTAATTTTTCTCACATTTACTTTTTTAACCAACACAATACTAAACATAAGTAAATCTGCAATCACAAGTCCCACCATCCGAATGGCAACACTGAACTGGAGGGTTCAAGTATTTTACATGTAATTGTAATAAAATGTTTTGTTTTTTTTCATTAAGATTCCGTGTCGAACATGTGAACCCTACCGTTTTAGTGTTGCCATCCGGATGGTGGGACTTGTGATTGCAGATTTACTTATGTTTAATATTGTACTGTTGAAAAAATAGATATGAGAAAAATCAACTTTTTAACGTTATTGTGTTTCATGTGGTTTTCCAAGTGCAACAACTGACTAGAAACTGACAAAAATATTTTGTATCCGTTTTTATTGGATACTTTCAATTGAGTGTGTTGTTGCCAGACCGCGAATCAGTTACAATGTACACATATACATACATATTACTCTCACTGTTTGGTTTTCAATGGCAATTTTTATTTCCCTCAGCTTTACCGGTTTGATTAAAAAGTATAAGATTTAATATCCAACTAAATAGAACAACAGCAGTAGTAGCAAATATAACGGTTGTTCCTTTCTCTCGCCGCATCGCATAACGCAATAATATTTATGGATATATACCAGCGTTCCGTCATCGCATCGCCACCGCAATCTGCAGCTCAGAGTCACGCCGCTTTAAAATCAGTCCGGCGTCCGGCGCCCGGCGCCCTTTGTCGGCTCTGTAATCGTAGGTATATACATATACTTAACCCCCTCTATCATTTCTCGTATTACGGGTATTATTACCTTTTGATAAGAATCGAGCTTCTCAATGGTTATCGACACGATGGAATTGAAATTATGATTACAGTTGCTTATTCCAGCGCTACATGACTTTTAGACTAAACGCCCAAAGATTTATGTAAAACCACTTGGTTTATGGTTCTTACCACGTTTCATTTTGACTGTATTTATTGCGTGGAAAAAAAATTTTGTTATCTTAATTGGTTGGTCTAACTAAACAAAATTCATTGCCCTAAAGAATTTTTTAGTAAATGGAACAAACATTTGAATGTTGTTTCCAAATGAAGTTTGTGTATAGTGATCCAACTATTCAACTTTACTATTTTAAAGTACAAAGTTTGTTGTGGTTCTTTCGTGACTCCTTCGTCAAAAGTGCTCTTAGATCATGATATTCGATATAAAAGTTAAGCACAAGCTATACCAAAGTATAGACGATTTGGCTGAATTTTGGATATGTCTTAGTTCACTATAAAAAAAGTAAGTTAGAAATTTTTTAGATTTTTTTACCACGCAGTTTAGCACATATAAATATCCAAATTGAAGCTTTAACATAGACTCTTATGGCAATTTGTTTTGTTGTATAAAAAGTTTAAATCGTTTGACCCAGGTATAAAATTTTTAATTTTTGGGCTTAAATTGTTGGTATTTTAATACAGAATAAACGTTGTAAAAAAAAATAATTTTTTACCACGTAGTTGTATGCCAAATAACAAAATACTGTTCACTTTTTAGATTACTTAAAATAAACAACCGCTCCCCCTCTCTCATTTGTGTTTGTATTATATATACAATCACACCACCTACATGCATAATACATATATCTTGCTAGGTGGAAATAGAAATTTATGCCAGTGTTTCTTTTAATATCTTTTCATTAAGTCCATGAAAACATATATTTCAAGATAGCAGTATATTTGGAATTGCATAAGTTTTGTTGTGTTAGTTTTTTATTTAATTACGTTCCATAAATAAATAATTAGGCTACAACTTTCAGTAAAAAAATGCTTAGTTGCCATAAGAGCACATCTTGAGAATTTAATTTTCATTTATCATTTTCTTGCGTTTATATTCGTCAGCCTACTCTGAAATTTCGAGGAGTAGTGTATTGTAACT
Source organism: Copidosoma floridanum (assembly GCF_000648655.2). Next base: position 259,166 of record NW_019379693.1, read on the forward strand.
TGATAAATCCTCCAGATTTTATGTTGTTCTGTTCATAATTATTTCATGAAAGAAACACCTTAAGCTATGTTTTTGGTTTGTTCAACTGACACATTTTGCTGTGTACGTTGAAATAAAAACGTTATTTACATGACATCATGTTTTCGTCTTTGCATCTGCCAATTTTTAAAATTAAACTTGATACTTACTGTTCACTGAAATAAAGTAAGTATTACGTATGCTCAAATAAAAAAAAAAAAAAAAAGAGAGACACGGATAAATGCGTGCAAGGTTCGAGCTCTCTCTATACATGTGAAACATATGAGCAGGAAACGTATCGCTGATTTTCCTAATATATATTCTCATTATCTGACTTTTACAATCAACATGAATATTTATGAAGTAAATATTCAATTAACGTGTAGCAGAGTAACATGCTTTTTTTCTACAGCAACCTTTTTTTTCTGCCTCCTGTGTATTTTCACGTATCCCTATCTCTGCCTCCTTCCATCTCTCTCTCTCTCTCTCTCTCTCTCCTCTTCGTGAACTGAGCAAGTATAAATACTCGATTTTTTTTTTCTTTCTACAACAGTAAGAGATATTTCTCAAGAAGTCGTTTTTCATTGCTCTATTTGAAGTCTAAGAACCCGGTGCTTGTCAGGTTTTATTAAAACTCTAATCTCTTGCTACTATTAGCTGGTAACATGTTGAAAAAGGATTTTATTCGTCTGAACAAAGATAGTGAGTATGATTACGAAACTGTTCAATATCAAGTGAAAATGTTTTCTTTGCACAAACATTGAGTCAAAACATTGAGTGTACGATGCAATTGATAAACAAAATGTAACCTTTATTAAGGAAATCGAGGCAAGAATGAGCAAGAAGGGCATTACAAAAGTCGATGCCATTTGTAATTAAAATGCATATCAATGATAATAACAATAGATTCACGTAACAGAGTTGATTTCTGATTCGTTTGGGCATTCGAAATTACGTGTCATTACTAAACTAAAAATAATGTTATAGATATTGTGATAACAAAATAATGTCAACGCTTCGTTAAATCATTGTTTTCCATCTGTTAATGATCCTTGTCTACTGGGTGAATATACATATTATATATAGCGCACAAGTTTAGATCGAATGAAGGCTCTACCCATCTCTTCTGTTTCTTTGTAAAAAAAGCTTAGCAATGTTCGAAAAATAAAATATATAAATATTGATTATTAATTGACACAGGATAAAACGGATGAAAACAGGTCGAAAAATAAGTAATTGTAAAACTTTTACCAGAAGTGAAAGTTAGAAGAAATAGTAAATAACAATTTATCTTTGAAGAAGCTTCGTACAATATACAATTAGCACCATTTTCTTATTAGGTACCAATTCGACAAAGAATGTGTTACAACATTTTTCCCAAATTTTTACTATAGTTTTTAAAAATTTTTCCTGACTCTTTGCGATAAATATTACAAATTCTAGACTATAATTAAATTCATAATAATTTATGTAATCTATTAGTTTTCCGAATATTTCTAAGAGAAAAGTATTGAACTCTTGAACTAGGACTACCCTAGTAAAAGATTTGCTGGGGACTCAACAGTTCAACTGAACAAAAGTAAGTAATATATTGCAATGAATCAAGCACATCACCAGAGTACTAACTATCTCACTTTTTCTGAAATTAAAAGTGTTTTAATCAATTAAACGATTTTGTATTAAATAATTATCAATGTATCTTTACGAAGCTAATTTTGCAATCCAGACAATGCTTGCAAATATAAATTTAAAAATAAATTTGAATAAATTTTAAAAAAAATTTACCTAGATATGTTATATAGGCAAGCTCATTGTGCCCTATCACAATATTTTCCGATGGCAGATATTTCAGTGTATAGGTTCAATTAATTATTTTTCAACTAGTTATGGTAAACCTGCCCCTCACACGATCTGCATTCTTATGACTTTCGTAGTTACCTTTGAACTATGTTTATGTTTCATTATTTAATAACAATATCACACTACTCCAAAAGAACACAAATTTTCTGACGTTATTTCGTTCACTTTTTTGTACAGTTCCAAAGGGACGTATTTAAATAATGTTGCCTCTGTAAATTTTTACATACGTAAGTATTATTTTTTTTTTTTTTTTCATTGTATTTTTTAATTTTCAAGCTATAATACATGTGATAACAACGATTTTTTTTTCTTTTTTTTTATAAAAACCTATATATACTTCGTATATGAAAGTCATCACAAAACCATAGTATATAATTATATGTACTTATAATACGTATGATTTATGCAATCAATTAAAAACAAGTTTGTGCCTATAAGAACAAAAAATTTTAATCTGAAAACTCTAGATCATTTTAACCTCGATTTTAACATGGTGAACTTATTTGCAATGTAATTCATTTTTGCATGAAAATGTTGATATGTACAAAACCTACGCCAAACAAACTATACGTCATACGTACGTCAACCATCAATGTCAAATAATCTTTTAAGGTATTATTACTCTTGGTAGTACAAGTGCCATTCAAATTCGATGTTTAAGTAGAACAATACCACTGTATTTGTCGTATTAGACCAAAACCTCAATTAAATTTTTGTGACTTTCCGAAGCACTAGAAAGTAACCAACATTACTATTTTTTTGGCTTTAACACTTAATTTTATATAAAATAACTTTGAAATATGAATATAAAAATTATTACAATTTTAATTTTGATACAAAATCAAGAAAAATAATGACGGAATCCAAAGAATATCTCGCATACTTGAAAAAAGTCAATTCAGATGTTGTAAATTTAGAAATAAAAAAAATTAAGATTAAATGTCACCATTTTTCACGAAAAGTGGGCTGCTATTCGTATACTTGTTATGTACTTCACAACGACATAGAGTAAAGTGCAACAAAATATACGCTTGACCTCGCGCTTGACAAACCGGGAAAGTACCATTATAGCTCTGACTTGTTCAAATTTTTTTTGATCAACTTGTTAAACGCAATAAAAGTCCACTTGTCTCTTCATAGCAGAAATTTCATGTTATTTCTTAGCAAAAGTTTTTAATTGGAGTACATAAAAGTCTTTATTTCAGAGTACAATTGAATTTACTTTGATTTAAACCTTTTCTCGGTCAAACTAATGAACACACGTAAAACTCGTATCATATATTGGTATTATAATATTACTGCCATCAGGAATGAGATTGTTAAATATTGTTACTGTGAAGTTTAGCTTCTTAATAACCAGCACAAATAAAAAGACGTTGTTCAAAAGTTGCGTAATCTCCTTTTTAATTTTACTAGACAAACCTAAGAGATCTTCACGTGCCTCTACAAGCCCATTACTGTCTATCAATAACATTTTGGTATTCCCGTCAAATCAATCAATCAAAATCATTTTATCTCGATTTCACGAAAAGTGGTTAATTTTTTTAAGATAGGAAAAAAGAAGAGAAAAAATGAGCCTGTTGGTAATGACATCAAAAATTATTCTCATAAACTTGTTTGGTTTTTTATAAAATTATTAAAACCTGATTTCCTTTTTTACTTGTTTTACTTTTTCATTATTATTATTATTATTATTATTATTATTATTATTATTATTATTAAGATTATGACAAATTCACTTATTGATAATTATTTAATAAAAAATTGCATACAACGAATGTTAAATTATTTAAAAAATGTATTGTATCGTGTATTTGGTATCCATTGATGCAAGAAAAAGGAGCTTACTCGACAGAATCGACTGTGAAACTTATTTTTCGCTCGATTATTATTTAAAAATAGTTTCGCATTTTCTGCTCGTGCGTGCCTTAGAAATAATTACGTATGGTACAAGGCCCGACGCGTGATCATCACTATAGACTGAAACTCTGCAGCAGTTCTCCCAAGCTGCAGCTGCACGTACAGAATTACAGATCCACACATACACACAAAGACAGAGGGAGATAGAGAGTATAGAGAAGTGTGGCTAATGCAAATCTTATAAGTACAACCTACGGCTGGTCAAACGATGTTCCGTTCCGAGAATGTCGCCCGGTTACTGTTCTATACGATTGCAAGATAAAATATACATGTTGCAGAGATGACTCAGGTGAGCAGTTTTGTGAGCACGTAGTCTTGTGTACCGGAAATTAGAGGAAATGTAGAGGCAGAGGCTCTCTTCGAATGATATAGAAATTTAAATAAACGAGCCAGAATCTTTTTGATATTTGAATGATGTACGTTTAAACTTAAACCGGTTTAAAACAGAACATTACATTCATCAAAATCGTTCTCCTTCTTGCTGTGGCTACATGGATCATATTATGAGGAATAATTTGATCAAACGGAAGCTCCAACTTTTTCAGAATAACAGTAACAAAACATTTTTTTAAACTGGCCTAATGTTAATAATCTATAAAATATCAACTAATCCTAAATTTATTATGTGATGATTCGCAAAAGAGCTGGATAATCTTATATTCACAATTTTATTTTTTCCAGACATTTTGACGAACTGTGCGTGTACCGACTCAACATAACGCTATCATCATTAGCATATTAAAAATCCACCTCTGATTTGATGTGAATCCATCGTGTACACAGCAATGGAGATAAGTTATTTTTTACGTGGCTTCCGAACCATAGGACCACGCACGTGAGAATTATTTACAATTCAGAAATGTTACACGAGACAATTTTAAACGCCTAAGCTTTTTGAGTGGTCAATTTTTTTAATAGAACGTGAGGATCGAAGCGTTGTATACTCGAAAGTTGGCTGACAGAGACTTCACTCGGAATCCCCTGTGGAAATCCGTTTTCAGAAAAGTAATAGTTATCCTTTTGCTTTCCATCCCACTGTCACTGCTGTACCATTCTGTGGTTGAATTGAGAGACTTTTAACAAAATTAAACTCTGGCTACGTCAAATCTGGAGCCTTTCACTCCATATTTTAAAAAAATTACGTTTCAAGCCTCGCTCTTTTTACGGGTTCAGTGATTCATAGCGGTACACTTTTAAGCTGTAAAAAAGAAGTTTCGGCTTTTTCTTGAATTATTACATCACTCGAGTCAGAATTCATGGGGGTGGATTATTTATAACCATACAATTTCCAAATAAATTGAGATCTAACAGCTTGGAAGTTTGGAAGAATAGCATTACCAAATTTTTTTTTGTGTAGGTATGGTTTTAAATAAAGAATTTTTTTCTTTAACGTGTCATAAGTATATAGTAAACTATATATTTCTCGAAATAAACTTTCGAATCAGAATAATCCAAATTTTAGCATCTAGAAAAATAGATTAGGAGCTTGAGCCAATGTTTGATCGTTAAATTACTAAGGAATGGCATGACATGTTGGTGCTCTGAGAAATCGTGAATTCATAAAAATACAAAGGCTATTTCGCAAAATGCTTTTTTCTTACACTCTAGACATTTGAACCGATAAGTACGATTATTTTACGTCAGAGCCTTTTTAAATGTTGTTGGCCATTCTCTACTGAATACATGTTTTGAGATAATACCGGCAAAAATTATTGCTTGGGCCACGACCAAACGAACAGATAAAAACGTTACCATCGCTTTACGTTTATATTGAAAATTTCACTTTTAGGGGTGTGTAAGACGATTTCTAGCTGCACATGACGAATGATTTCGTGTGATGCTTCAATTTGATAATGGACCATTTTGTATTCCGGAGACGCCAAAGGCATCAAAAATATTTTTGATGACCCCAAACTCGGGTTACAGTAGTATAGCCGTGAAAATGCAGAGCAGTTCATTTCAGTAACGAAATAAACAATCATCATAAATTAATAAGCATAATGTAAAACAAATGCGAATAGCAAGCTGAATGGCGATTCTGTACTTTCATTTAAGTCTATAAAATGTGACTTGAATAATTGTTAACATTTCGGAAATTTTCTATTGCACGTCGAAACAATTTTTTATGGAATGCTACGTATGAAATACTCTTGGGTGATTTTAATGCCTCTGGGTTTACCGAGCCGTAAAAAGCCAGCGTTTTTCAGTCATTTTGCTTACAACGCGCGGATCGTTTGCCGAAATAAGAATACAGGTTACGTCGGTATACGCCAAAGTGATGGCTATAAAAAAGTTGTTATTTTTAATGATTCGAATACACCTGCCTCATTTTATTGTTGTTGCTATCTCGTTGGCCATTAAGAATACCACTTATACATCTATACGTCCATGCTGTATAGTAAGCGGTTAAATTAAAAAGTTTGTATTTTTCTTACACTCAATTCTTATACGTTGAAATATTGATTGAATATTTTTTATTGTGTACTTCAAGCGAATGTCAAATTCAGGATTTTTGCATCTAACATAACATGTAGGAATGTTGATTCCTTTTTTCTATGGATTACACAGTCCAACAAAAAATTTGGTAAAATCGAATGTGTTTTTATAAAAAAAAATCATGACGCTTAAGTGAAAAAACACAAGAGTTGCAAAGAATAGCTTTTGTATAAATAAAAAATGTTAAGTAGCTTCTTACGATGCACAAAGTTTATAAATATTAATCGCACGATCGAGACGTCATCGTTTGTTTTCGACTTGATCATTCGTTTTGCAACCGATGACACATAACACGAGGAAAGCAAACAGCTCAAGTCCTCTCTGTCCGTGAATATACATGTATATACATACGTGAGTTATTAATACAATGCAACTTCCTGTTTTTCGTTAAACAAACGAGTAAAATATCGATTTTTCGCACCCACTAGCGCAAAGAAAGAAATACACATTCTTTACGCGCGTCATTTCCCTTCCTCTAATTAACACCTGACATTTAAATGATTGTGCACAAAAAATGCAATTATGACATTCAATTTTTTTTTCGATACAGAAACGTTTAACAGTCGTGACTAGACGTTATTCGTCGAATAAAAAGTCTCGAATGCAATGCAGCACTGCAAAATCGTGATTGATTTCGTGAGGGAAAATGATTAATTTGCTTTGCGTGTACGCTTATTATACACGTGTTCTCTGTTCTGTACTCTCATTTACTTTTTTAAAACTATTTTTCGTGCAAAAAATGCTTGCCCGTTATCGATGATTGGTATGCGTTCGAGAACGAGGGATTAAACTGTAAAATCGATAAGAACTTAAAACGGCAAATGGAACGTCTCGTCCGTTGCGCGCTACTCTCACATTCCAAACTTCTAGTTTTGAAAATCGTTGTGATCTTCAAATCTTACAGCTAACGGACCAGTCTTCGAAAATGGAATTCAAAAGTAAAAATGGAAAAAAATAAAAATTCCAACGCTGGCGAGAAAAAAGAAGAAAAAAAAAGTTTGAGAGAAGACCGAAGAAAAAAGAGGTGGGGAAGAGAAGAAGAGGAAGAAGAAGAATAAAAGGGAGGAGCAGTAGACCACTATACTCACCATGGTGCTGTTACGCGTTGCTTTTACTGCTGCTGCCGCACCGATGCACACACGCACACAAACTTATACACTGCACAATTGCACATATGCCCGCAAAGATACACATACACAAACGCGCAGCTCCTAGCGCGCGGACAGCTCTACGATCGGTGTGAAAACCGGCATATCCCGGGTTACCTATACAGTGTTAAAGGGAAGTTACTCATACACTTGAAGAAACGAAAGGTACACACGAAGGGATGGAGAATCACCAGTAAAACAGTGATATCGTTTCTTTTTTTTTTTTCTTTCACTTTTTACACAGGTTTGCACCTTTTCTCTCACGTCACTGTGAACCGATACCGCAGCTGGCGCTGCAGGTGATACCCAACAATATGTTAGGGGGTTTAGTATCGCAACCTCCTTACGTCAAATACTCATGACCGGCACACTCTCACTGTTGGCTCCTCAAACACCATGAAAGTGACGTTGCAATTTTTTTTTTTTTTTTTTTTTCACACAAAGTAATACATGATGAATGGGCACAATAACAATTTTAACAAACAGCGGTACTAAATGAAAATAAAAAATTTTTTTTACTGATCACACACTGTAAAACGCGTATCGGAAAAGCGGCACGATACGCGAACTATCGGTTGCGACACTCACGGCGAACGCGCCGAACGAACTGACTCGCGTACGAAAACCGGCAGGTAAGCAGCCATGGTGCCAGCTACGACGGTACCCGAGCATGGACGAGGGGACCGGTGGCGCTCCGGAGTCGGTGCACGGGCGAGAGAGATAAGTAGAAGCCAGGAGATCGAGGGGACCCTTCTCCGTGTGTTACCTATATATTATTATGTATACTACCCACCTTTAACGATCCATACGGCTTCTCTGTTCCTCAACGTCTCTGTGTATGTATATTATTATTATCTTACATGTGTGTATGTATACGCATCCACCTTCACCTTTCATATACCTTACTTACCTCACATACCTGTTTTTCATGATTCTGCGCCCTGCGCGCGTTAGTGTATAATATGTGGGCGTCTACATGCTTGTAGTACTCCTCGTAGGTATTATGCTATGCTCTCTTTTTTTGCTGCTGGTGCACTTCTTCGTATGGGTGTGCCTTCAATTGCTAGTTGATATTTTGCTGTAAACCGGTGTGGATCCTTAATAAGCCAGACTTCTGATACTTTTTTTAATTTTTATATGATTTTAAAATAAAAATACATTACGATCTTTCTTAAAATTTTAGTGATTTTTTTGGTTGGACGTAACACTTTTAGATTTGAAGGGTTGCTTAGAGGTATTTTTTTGCGAATCAGCAACTTATACATGATTCATATTTATTACAATATGTGGGTGATTCCGCCGTTATTGGCTCGTAATGACTTCAAAAATATTTTTAAAAAAAGTGGTTTAATAACTTTTTTTTTCTTTTTTTTTATGGTGTATCTATCTCAAATACCATTCAGAACATACATCCAAAGCAACTCCACTACAATGTTTTTAGTCAAAAGTATAAATAGGACATTTTGTAAAAGTAAATTCTAATATCATTTGGAAAAATTATGGGGCGTGTAAGTTGGTTACTTTAATAACTGTAGTGTTCTTCTTTGACTAACATGATAGATTGGAGAAAGCCAATTAAAAAAAATTTTGTTCAATTTAGTGCCAGCAATAAAAAATTAAAGTAAATTATTATACATTGACCTCTTTCCATCTAAATTGCGCTATGTATATTTTTTATAGAAACGTCGCGCTTATTTTTAGAGTGAAAATCGCTGGAGTGCGAAAAACTTTGTCAATTAAAAATTACAAAGCAGTGAAGAAAGTTATCCTCTTTGGCCAGGAGTCGAACCTGGGCCTCCTTTTCACAGCTTTGTAATTTTTAATTGACAAAGTTTTTCGCACTCCAGCGATTTTCACTCTAAAAATAAGCGCGACGTTTCTAAAAAAAAAATACATAGCGCAATTTAGATGGAAAGAGGTCAATGTATAATAATTTGACATAGTACTTACCCATTGATTAATAACATCAATATCTAAAAAATTAAAGCAGTTGAAAGAAGAGCAATGAAAACCGCTAAAAATGAGCAATTGTGGATATTTGATAAAAATACGTTATTTCTCTTTAAACTGCTATGACTTTCGATTGGTGGCACCAAATACTAGAAAACTTTTTTCAGCTGAGAGTGCTTGGTCCTAACTTTCATTTAAGTCATGTTAAAACCTTTTAAAATAGTGTACCACTTCGGTACTAACGTAGAAAGTAGCATTACCATAAATAGATGTATCTCGCGAGAAAAGGCTTATTGGTACAAATGCCGAGATATGTGCCCAATATTTTAGCCCAACAGTAATGGAAAAAAAGTTTGGTGGTAGTCCATTGTTCTAAAGTGTGAAAAAGAGATACTTGATCAGTGAGGTAGACAAGAAAGACACGAATGGAACGGACATTTCAATATTTGCAAAGCACATAAGTACGACGTTGTACCAATACATGCTTTAAGATAAAATGTATATTCCCGCATATTCCCGCATATTCCGTACCTTCAAAAATTATAAAAAGTTGCGAGAATGCCGTACAATAACTTAGCCCTGTGGACTTAAAATGTTGTTATCCAGAAGTAAGCACTTGATTTGGCCATTTGTTGCACGTAAATAATCTAAAATGTATTCTAAAAATGATTTTCAGTCATTGAAAGCAGAGAACGGAAGCAGGAAGTGCCTAGTTGAAAACAAATTGACCAACTAAAAAAAATTCACAATGTAAAAAAAGGGTACTCAACGTTTTGATAACATGAAATACAATAGTATATAAATAAAAGTATAGAGATAAATAAGCTACATGAATTTGCCGTTTAAATAAGCCGTCTAGAAGAAAACGAAAGAATCGTACCAACAAAAGTATGTGATAAAAAATTACGCAATCGAAAGGCAAAGCAAAACAAGCCGTGTTGTTGACAACCACCGTTTTTGACAATTTTTCGATGAATAATAACCTGCGTTGTGATGATTATTAAATTCTAAAATTTCAACACAAAGTATGTATTTCCGTCATTTATATACACACCAAATTTTAACATGATTGAATAAAAACTTTTCGCAAACCCTTGAGAATAATAAAAAAAGGTCCTCTCTAAAAAAGTTATTAGCCAGTACAAGGTCATTTTTTCAACGCGATTTACTTCGGATATATTTGTTGTACATGATACTACTATAATGCAGTTTATTTTAACTGAATACAAGAATCTCAAAAGTGATTGTAAAAATGAGCACTTTTGCACTTCTATATGGGATGGACGGAGCAAACAGCCGCCGCAGGGGCCACCCACACTTTCCGCAGCTATGGCTTCCGAGATTTTGAGGGAGCACGTAAATATTTGTTTTTGCAATTATTTTTGAGATACTTCTACTTGGTTTAATTAAATGGTATTATAGTACGACGTAGAATAAGTGCAGACGAAGTAAATCGCGTTTAAAAAATAGCCCTTGATTGACTAACAAATTTTTTAAGGCCATTTTTCAAGAGGAACTGTTTTTGGCTGTCTCAACTGTTTGCGAAAGCTAATTTGAGCCTAATGTAGCTCATTTTTTTTGCCTTTTAATTGCGCATTTTTTTTATGGTTCTTCAGTTTTCTTCGAGACATGGAAAACCTGTTTTTATCATTTATACCATTTTTTGGAAGCCTAGACTGACATTTGTATCTATTAAAAAGTCGTTCAATTTGGTACGATGTCGGAAAACTAGCGTTCAAAGTACCAATTTTTGAGACCAAAAAGCTAATTCTATCTAACTAGCCGACAATACGTGTAGTGTCAGTTTGATAGCACGGACTTTTCGGCAATGGCCACGATTGTTGAAATTGCATCATACAAGTTCCTTACAAGGTTTTGAATAGTTTATATTTGATAGTAGTTTTTGTTATGTATGCACATCTTTTCTAGAGGTATAGAGTTTACTAAAACACCCGAGGTAAAAAAAAATAATTAACTTACCTAGATGTTCACTGTGCCCTTGTTAAAAAAAAAGCATTTAATTTCCACTGTTGCGTATATATCTATTGGAGTTTGTAAGTCCAAGTGACCTTGGATCAGGTGATCGTTCCTGAGGAGATGAGCAACAGTGACAAAAACTACGTCTTCCTATACCAAAGCCGTTTTTTTGTAACGTTCGGACGTACTTGGTGGAAAAAATAGCGTTTCCACTTATGTGCGTATCTGGTTCTGGTAAGATGTATTATCAAGTAACGTGAATGTGACACTCCACTTTATCGCTTTATTCGCCGTAAGCGTGAAGACGGCTACAGCACTCGAGTCAGAGATTTTTTGCAACGTTGCCTGACTACTAGATAATCCCTATCGTGCGAATCTAAAAAAATTTATATACTTTTAATTATTTATTTAAATATACGTTTGGTTGTTTGGCTGTTGTTAAAAGATGATTAAAAAAGTTCGCCAGCGGTCACGGTAGCACAGTGGTTTTGGCTGCATTTTTTGTAGCGCGGGGGCTTGGAGTAATACGTGCGTACGAATTTAAGGCCCGATTACCCGATTTCTATAATACTCAATAGACTCGCACCATTTCAGTGTAAGTGATTGATTCACAATTAATTTGAGGCGGTTTTTCACTATGCCAAAGTTGATAGCATACACGTCGTATGCATAGCAATAAGTACAGCAATACAGAGCCAAATAGGACTTATATGAGGATCCCAAATGGCTGTAAAACAAAAAATATATATATAAATAACAAGTGGCTATATTTATATAAAACTTTAGGTCTTGCATTTAAGGCACGACCAATCCACGGTTTGTCAGAGCAGAAAGTGTAATTGTAACGTAAAGATTTTACGATTTTTAGTTAGAGATCATTCTGTAACAGTTTAATATCATATCCATGTAAGTTTTTTATTTTTTCATCTAATTTTAATCAATAAAATAATTTTACATACCACAAATCAATTTTTCAGCCATTTCAAAACGCTTTTTGTTGTATCTTGTGTTAGGATGACTTTGAAGACAAGAATGACAAGCACAAATAAGTATTTAAATAGAATCTATAAGTTTTATATTAAACATTTGATCATAAAACGGTACGTAGAAAAAAAGTTATATGCTGAAATAGTACATTACGCCACTAGTGCGCAAAATCTCACTTCGCACTCGCGGGCGAACTTTTGCGTCCGCTGACTACTTTGGGCCCATGGGCAGAAAAGTACTTTGCGCCCTAGGGCCCAAAGTAGTCGAAGGGCGCAAAGTTCGCCCAAGGGTGCAAAGGCTTGCGCTCGAGTGGCGTATAATGTTTTTTTCCTTAAGGGTGCAAAGTGAAATTTAATTAAAGCATGTTAAACTTGAAGTATAATATATTGTACTTATTTGCATAATTTTCCTTTTGTACTTTAATAAAGAAAAATTAAAAGTTGAGATTGATGCATACTAGTGGTCAAAGTCGACAGGAATGAGTGCCAGTCAATCCCACCATTGTGTGACACGAGTTTTAACGGTACAAACTACTGCCATCAATATCGAGTGCGATCGCATGAGTACGGGAAAACTTCCGTAAGAGTTACGTACAAAATTTGTCGTAATATGTGTGACAAAAATTAATAAAAATTTATAATTAAAAATAATGACAACGAAAAAAAAGTAATTAATTAAAAGAACACGTTGAAGGCTTATGCATCTTGTATTATTCACAAATATATGCAAGGTATGCTTCGTAAATAATGAGTGTAATGAACGTTTTTCCATTATTAAAAGTTGTATGTACTCAAATTGAGGTTGTAAATGTATGATTCGTAAGAAGGGCAGCAGCCCCTGATGGGGGACCAGGGGCAAAGCCCTGGACCAGGGGGGGAGAGTATGGGAGGGCAAAGCCGAGCTGACTACCAAAAAAAAGAAGTTATCGTTCTAAAAAAAAAAATCATTTTCATTTTTTACAAACTATCAACAAAATCGATTTCATTAAAATAAACAGTTTTTTTTTTGAAATTTATTACATAGTTGAAATTATATGATTTTATACAATTATATTGTTTTGAATAACTAAAACTGTTATACTTCACTTGTGAGTGTTAGCAAATTTGAGTACATTGCATTAAAAATTAATTGATTTAAATTTGCCACAGTTTAAAAAGTAAAAGAAACAGACTCTATGAGTTATTCTCAATAGATCTCACATTTTTTTATGTGTATTAATGATTCACTAGTTATTGCTTGTTTAAAATTGTTATAATTAAAAAAAAATTTCCTGTGCATCATAAATTCTTTGTAACATTCGTAAAAAAAACAGTTTCAGCACACTTTTTATCAAATCAATGTTAGAAATTCGATTTTTCGCACAAAAAATAATAAGGAAAACACCTATTAGCTACACAGTGTTAGAAAAAAAAATATTAATACTCATTCTAATTATTTTACTGCTTCTACATCACCAAAGAAAAATTTTCTGTCCTTAAAAAATTGGGATTACTTTGCGCCCTGAGGGCAGAAAAGTATTTTGCGCCGTAGGGCAGAAAAGTTCCACTTTGCAGTATAAATAAGCACGAAATGGTAGTTTTCGTTGGATAAGCGCCATCGCCTCTGGGGCTATTTTGCGGCCCGAGGGTTCGTAAGGTTGCCCTAATACCATTTTTCCTACGGAGAGTACACCAGCCTCTCAAAAACGCTCAAGGTAGGAAATAGTATATTACGCACCTAGTGAGCGAGGTTAAGAATGTCGCAGATTTCACGTGAATAAACGCACAAGGCGAAGCTGAGGGCGGATAACGTGAAATTTAGGGCATTTCTTAACCTCCAAACGTGAGCGTATTCTATTTTTCATCAATCCTGCCCCGAGAGATGGGATTTTCGTCCTGTGAAGCGGGACGAAACTTCCTACTTTTGGCGCAGTATAATGAAAAGTACTTTGGGCCCTCACTTTGCGCCCGGTAGGGAGAAATGGTACATTACATCACTAAGGTACAAAGTACAAATATAAGCGCCCAAAGGGCGCACTTGTTGTCGGTTGGTGCCCGAGTCACGTATAATGTTTTTCTTACCGAGGGTGCCAAGTGCAATTTTGCGCCCGTGGACACACTTTGCGTCCAGTAAATCACTTTAGGCCCTAGGGCAGAAATGGTAGTTTTCCTACGAGTTTGAAAAGTCTCTGTTTGCGAACCGAGAGGTTTGCGGCCCGAGCCGAAGGCGAGGTCCGTGACGAGGCTCGTAAAGGAGACTTTTCGAACGAGTTCCAGAAAACTGCTTTTTCGCCCGAGGAAGTACCAGCCTTTCAAAACCACCCGAGAGCGGAAATAGTAGTTTTCGTCGGATATTTTGCGGCCCAAGGGACGTAAGGTAGCTACGGAGCGATAGCGCTTATGTGGAGAATGCTATTTTTCCTACCGAGGGCACACCAGCCTCTCAAAAACGCCCGAGGTAGGAAAAGTACTTTTCCGCCCTCGGGTGGTTTTGGGAGGCTGGTACTTCCTCGGGCGAAAAAGTAGTTTTCCGGAACTCGTTCGAAAAGTCTCCTTTACGAACCTCGTTACGGACATCGCCTTCGGCTCGGGCCGCAAACTTCTCGGTTCGCAAACAGAGACTTTTCAAACTCGTAGGAAAACTACTATTTTATCATACTGTGTCGAAAGTAGGAACTTTCGTCCCGATTCGCGGGACGAAAATCCCTTCTCTCGGCGCAGGATTGATGAAAAACAGAAGTGCATTAGATTTCACATTAACCACCCTTGGCTTCGCCTCGGGCGTTTATTTACGTGAAATCTAAGACATTCTTAACCTCGCTCATTAGGTGCATAACAATTGGGCCCGGAGGGCGCAAAAAACTTTTCTGCCCTTGGGCCCAAAGTGATTACAAGGGCGTAAAGTGTGACCCGAGGGCGCAAAGCGGCAGTTGCACTTTGTGCCCATGAAAAATGCATTTTCCGATTTCGGGCGTTTTTGAATGTCGGGTGTGCCCTTGGTAGGAAAAAAAGGATTCGCCACGTAAGTGCTATTGCTCCGCGGCTACCTTACGTCCCTCGGGCTGCAAAATAGCCCCGGAGACGACGGCACTTATCCGACGAAATCTACTATTTTTCCGATTTTCAGAGCTCCAAGAAAGTGCCAAATAAACATATTTTCATACGTTACAACCCTGGTAGAAAATTATTACATAAACTGGCTAGAAACTTGTTAACATGTTATAAGCCCATTGACGCATGTACGTTGACGAGTTTCTAGCCAGTTTATGTAGTAATTTTCTACCAGGGAGCACACGATCATAAGCTGTAAACCTTCCTCTATACTATCTCCAAAAAAGAAAATGTCGAAAAGTTGAGGGCAACATTGTTTTTTGTAATAAACGTTCAGGGTGGTTCAGCGCGCGCTCCTACGTGTTGTGGCTCAGCGTGTAGTAAACATGTATAGATATACACCCACATAAATATGAGCACGCGCTGAAAAGCTCTGAATGTTTATTGCAAAAATCAATCTTGCCACTCAACTTTTCGACATTTCGTTTTTTGGAGATTGTAGAGGAAGGCTTACAGTTTATGATCGTGTGTTGTAAGGTATGAAAATATGTTTATTTACCACTTTCTTGGAGCTCTGAAAATCGGAAAAAATGCATTTTTTGAAACTTTGAGAATTCCTTACTCGAAAACTGTGGAGTTTAGTTATATACATTCCTATTAGTTTTTTGTTACAAATGTGCCAAAAAATAGGAAAATATTTTTTTAGACCAAAAAAACAACTTTGACGAATTTGTTTAAACAATTTCTGACCACATTGGCACCTGGAAAACTGTACTTCCTCATACAGGAGCACATTTTTTATGAAATGGCGCAAAAAATTTTCATCCGAATAATTTTTCTCGGTAGATTGACGATGTCCCCCTGCATGGACTAATAGGTATTTTACAGTTTGGAACTATACTCGACACCCATCAACAAGAAATTATGTCAGTTGTTAATGTTTATTATAGATACGTTATTATTGAAATGAATGCTCGTAAAAGATTATTGTCCGGAAGGAGCTGTGTACTCTTCCATGTTAGTTACTATCGATATTTATTAAACGATCGTAAAAAACGCTAATTTGCTTATAACAATTGTAAGGAGCATCGTATCAAAATTATCAATTTTTTTTTTTAAATACGTAGAAAATTATTAAGTTTTATAAGAAATTGGTTGCGTTTCTCCATGTCCAAGATTAACAGAGTTATGAGCATTTGTTTAATAGCAAAAATCGATCGACCAGAAAGTCGGTTAAAATAAAAAAAAAATTTCTTCCATAGCTTTGAAGTTCTTTGTATTCTTGACAAAATGTCGTTGGCATTTTGGGTGTAACTGTTTTTACCCTTTGTGTGGGTAAATGAATTTTTAAATTAACAATAGAATTGTGACGTAATTTCTTTTAAATAACAAAAAAGCTTATGTATGGTTAAAAATACTTGTAATAGGTGCTTAATCCCAAATTATCAATCATTTTTATCAATAAATAAAAAAAACTACACATACATTAAGATTGATTTTTGAAACAGGGAATTTCGCGCTTTTTTGCAACATGGCATTGCAAAAAATAAGTTTTTGAATAATCACAAGGATCATAATTCATAATCAATAGGAAAGTTAATCACAAACAATTATGCTTTAATACTTTTTTAAATCAAAGCAATAGAAAAGAAGTTACAATCCAAAATGTAAAAAAAATTCGATTAATTTTTACAATTTGTTAAATAATAATTGAAGCCGATGCCTTGATTGGGCAAAACTATTTTTCTGAATATCTAGACTGTATTTTCAAGTGATAAAAACGATTTATTTCGCGGCAGAAATATTTCTTTTTTAAATATATCATTTTTACAGAATGATGCAATGTATTCTGTATTCTCTGGCTATATCGTCAGGAAAAATGTAAACATTTAAAAAAATTATAGCAGGTACTTTAACATGAATGTGCATAGATTACTTGGAAATATTTTTACAATATAACTTTTAAAAAACATAAAATCGCTAATATCTCCAAAGAAAAAAATAACTACTTTTACACGTTTTCTTAAGGAAAACAAAAACATCGAGACTCACAAATAAGTAGAGGTTTATCGATATAAAAATGTAACTTACACAAATAACGATTGAAGTAGTACTTTGATAGTCAACCTTACAAAATCTCGGTTTGTAGTCGTCGAATGCAAGAGAGACTATATATATAAGATCTCTAAGTCTTTAGAATTTTTTTTCAGAAATGTTTTTAGACACAAGTTACAAAAAATCTGTACATCGAGTACAACTACCCTACATAAAAGTATGGACCTGAACCTTCAAACACATTAGTGACACAGTGTGAAAAAAAATTTATTATAATTTTCATATACATCATTTTAAACTCTCAAACTTTACAGCTTATTTCTGCATAAAGTACAAGTGTCAAGTATGAAGTATATATCGTATCAAAATTTCCTGCATTGAATCATAGAAACGGAAAGTGATTTTAATGAAACACAAAATAAAAATAATTTATTTTCAAAACATTCTCAACTCTAGAATTTCAGAATTGCCTAATATGAATAAGCTCTCAAATAGTCATTGTTATTCAAATGCTCAAATGATTTCTGTGAATTAAACAAAATTTATTGACACAATTAATACGCACTATTATCAATTAAGGTCTTTAGTAAATACAATCATTATTGTTTTGGTGCCAATGTATGTTATTGTATAATAAATATATCATATAATTCATAAGTTAGAAAACGTAACATTTTTTGAATTCATATACATTCTGGAATAAATTTAGAAAAACAAGTATAAGAATTTTTCTTACTTCTTGTGCCATAAAACAAATTTTTTTTTTTATTCATGAGTTTGGCATATTTAAAGTTTATAATAAAAATAACTTTTTAAATAAAGTTGTTTAAGTAAAGGTTCACTGCTCTTTTGTTCAATATTTATTAACTTTATTCAATTCACTGAGTACTATAGAATCATTTCTTTTTCTGTGAACTGTTTTGTAGTAGTCTGAACAATTTATACATTCTTATTTCATACTTGAAGACATTAAAAAACTTCTCTTCAGCAAAAACTTTTATTTTTAACTTATCTCCAAAGTATCAATTCATTTATTTCTCATGGTTACCTCAGAATCAGGCTCAACGAATACATTCAAGACAAGTGTTTTATGAATATTATTGTACAGAGTTTACAATTAAGTATTATTTGTACAAATGAGGTTCTATGGTATCACTGTCGGAGTATTCTAAAATAACCTCTTGGCCATTAATCAACCTATTGTCATTTATAAACTTACTCAAAATTTCATCCATTTGATTTGATACACTAACACCCGTGTAATAGTTATAAAATCTTAATTTTTTTGCAGTTGCTTGATTGTTGAAGTTAGGAATATTCAAAGTATCAGTTATGGAATCAATGACTTTGCCAATGGTCCAATTGATGGAAACAAAAACACCCCTTGAGTCCTTTGGAATTGCAGTGGCTGAACAAGTCATCGGAGGGTGCACAAGAAAATAACAACGCTCTGTAGCTGGTATACTTTTCAGACCTTTCGCTTTAGCCTTAAGTTTCATCAATTTTATCTGAAAGTTAAAGTGCTATTAGCAAGATTGTGCCACAGGTTAAAAATTTAAAACATTCATATACCTTTATTGATGTAGAAGAATTTTTTGATTTTTTAAGTTTCTCCATTATTTCCTTGTCAACAGCATCTTTTGCTTCGGTGAATTGTTGTTTTGGTTTTTCCCATTGAATTAAATTATCTTGCTTTTCCAGCTCGGTTGGTTCAAAGCAACCGTGATGCCGATGCAATAAGCAAAAGTGATTGTTACACTTAATACATAACATCTCTACAACTGATGTGGTTGTACAGCTACTTTGTGAGCATTTATAGGTGGCGATTGAACTAATTGTAGTCTCAACTACATTATTCGATTGAGAGCAAGGGTGAGATGTTCCAGTAAAATGTATCTTGCAAAACACAAGTTGACAGTTATTACAAGTAAATGGTAGAAAATCTAGTTGTTGGCAATCTTTGATTGAGCACTGATCTCCCATGCTTGGAAATTCCATGGTTGTGTGGCGAGTTAGGGAGAAATTTTCAATTATGTGAAGAAGTTGGCGAATGCAGATGATTTTCACTGAGTGTTCCAAGAGCTAAATTATTCCACTTTTGCTCCAACTCCTTTAAAGTCATGTGCGAGTCTCCATTGTCACTTTCTGGATCTGGAAGTTCACTAGCAGGCACAAGGATTTCGTCAAGCGGTAGTTTGTCCTTTCTCCACTCTTCATCGATCAGATCAAGAAGTCGGCCGTCACCACAAATTTGACTATCCATGTTTCTAAAACATTGAACTTATGTATCAAATGACAGGTTAACTAAAAAAGAAATGACGTAAACGTTAACACACAGTCTTTCATCAACGTAAAGGCTGACTCACGTTAAGGCCTACGCGACGGAAGCCCGTATGGCTCATGCGCGCTCCATGTTGCGCGAGCACATACGGAAGCAAAAAATATGCTTGCTCCACCTAAGGAAGCGCACTTGCGCGCTGTGCTGCTTGCTCCTGTTTTAGGAGTCTGTCTACAATGTATCGATGGTTCGTTGCACTGCGTTACGCTCCTACACGACGTATTGTTTTATGAGCTTAAGGCACATTATAATTTAGTAAAAGCTAACCTATTCTTTTGTTTACAACATCTTAATTGGATTTTACTTATTACTGTTTTTATTAATATTTCGATTTCGATTTATTCGATTTATTTCGAGAAATATTTCGATGTAGCTATACGAGTATTAACTTACCATTAGTGTTACTCGAAGGATGAAATCGCGGATTAAATACTTGATATTCGTCAATGTTATTGTCAAGGACAATTTTGTTATCTTTAATGGATAACCCTATCACATCGCCGTTTTGTATATATGTTAATGACGTTGCTTCTGGAAAATATAAATGTAACGTTGACAATTCCAACTTTCCATTTGTAACCTCCAATTTCACAGATACGTTGTTTTCTACAACTTTCACGTAGCGAGAGATGTTTGCCTATGATTCTTAATAGAGTATTCACAAGACATTAAACAACTCAAGAACGACAAGAACACCAATATTATTAACAAAAGAATAGGTTAGCTTTTACTAAATTATAATGTGCCTTAAGCTCATAAAACAATACGTCGTTTTGCTTTGCAGGCCTATGTTATAACATAGGCCGATGTACTGAAAAATAGTTACATGGTACGACCCCTGTGCACTGTGCACTTTATGTCAATTTGACCGTAGGCCTTTATACAAGCTTTGGCCGTGGGCCTTAAGGTTAGTCCGCATATCGGACTGACCATTAGCTTAGGGTCTATTCATAATGGAAGCCAAGCTAAGCTAAAAATGTGTAAAAAAAAATTTTACTGCCGCAACTGACACAAAAGTGTAGAAACGACATTGTAAAATTTGTTCAGATCCAAAGTATTTTCAAGACCTTTTCTCTTAACCACGAGTTATATTGTCATAGAAAAAGTGCGATATGATCAAAACAATATTACTGCTGCAACCTAGTTCAATGAATGGGAAATAAACATATGTTAGTGATACGTTTTATTTGCGAGAGAATCGAGACTTTTCCATTACCACCCTGAAATATCCCCAAAAAAATATACCCCCTTACAAATAAAAAAAAAAAAAAATTAACAATGACCACGAGTTATATTGTCATAGAAAGAGTGCGATATGATCAAAACAATATTACTGCTGCAACCCACCTGCTACCATTTGCGAGAGAATCGAGACTTTTCCATTACCACCCTGAAATATCCCCAAAAAAATATACCTCCTTACAAATAAAAAAAAAAAANCCGCGACGGGGGGCTGCTAGTACTGTATAGTACAAACTTATGTAACTCTCGATAAATGCTGATATATTTCCCATAAACTCCAGTAAAAGTCGCTTGTTATGTCTACAGTTTTATTTCTTATTTATTAAATATTTGCATATCATCATAAAATCACATTGATTAATTGTAAGGTATTTCCCGTAAACACCATTAAATCATTGACTTACTTCTCGATAGTTTGTTAAATTGATAGTACTATCCTATAAAAGTTGTTAAATTAAATTAGCGTAATAGCCAATAAAAACATGATTTCAATGACGTAACCAAATCCTACTATGACCAATAAAGGTGAATGTAATTCTTATTGGGTTTCTCCAGTAGACTATTATAAAAGTAATAATTAAGTGCCCTGTCTTATTTCCAGTCGAATAAAATCCAATACAATCTATTAGTATTTGATAGATGCTGATGTGTTTTTCATAAACTCCTATAATAGTCGCTTGTTATGCATACAGCTACATTTCTTATGTATTCAATATTTGTATATCATCATAAAATCACATTGATTAATTGTGAGGTATTTCCGGTAAACACAAATAAATCTTTGATTTGCTATGGATTTTATATGAAATTACGGGTGCAAACACACATCACAGTCTTATAAAATTTTTTTTATTGGTTTTTATTAGACTGCAGTACTAGGGTTACCAAATAAGGAATAGAGATTTATTGAATTAACAAGTATTACTTTAATAATATTAAATTTAAATAAAACCTAATCGTTAAAAACATTAAACCATCATGGATAAGTTAAGGTATGTACGATGAATATGTGTAATTTTTGAACCTCAATTTCCATTTGATCAGTTAGCTTGGATGGTAGGAGTAACAGTTTTGGACCCTTTTAACCCGAGTTCGAGATTGCGGACCGAGGAATTTTTTTTNAAAAAAAAAAAAAAATTAACACTGCCGCAACTTTGCCAAACGTTTTTTCATGAAAATTTAATACGTAAAACATGAGTTGCATTTAAGTTCAGACTTCTTGAGGGTGAAAAAATAACCTTTTTTAGTCGAAAATTGTAATCCATGTAGATCATGTTTTTTTGTAGGGGGGAGGTTGGATTTTTTGGAGCAGGGGGGTATTTTCGGGTAGTTCAAAAGTCTAAATCTTGCAAAAAATGATACTATAACAGATGACTTCTAATTCTTTATCGATTGGACTAAGTTTTGGCAGTAATATCGTTTGGATTACGTTGCACGTTGTATATTACAATATACTGCATGATTAACAGAAGAGATCACAAAAATATTTTAGATCTCTATTTAACCTTACGTTTCTCGAATGTTGCGAGATTTGTGGCTGTCATTTTTTTTT
This sequence comes from Copidosoma floridanum, assembly GCF_000648655.2. The sequence continues at coordinate 281,738 of NW_019379693.1, forward strand.
TTTTTTTTACACATTTCAGGCTTAGCTCAGTCTATTATCTTACATCAGAAAGCACAAGCCTTACGTTTTTAATTGCACTAGCCTCATGATACGAACGGGATACTAAAAATATATAAATAAAATAACAATCCAAAACTGTATAACCCAGTAACCCTATGAACTAAGAACTTTCATATATAGTATCCCTTTACTCATCTTTGGATATTTAGTTGATAAATAATAACATTCACCTCTTTGCCTTGTCAAAAATATCAGTTATGAATCAACGCTAAAAGCAGTTGCAAACTGCATCATTTATTCTGCGTTTATTCCATATTGAATCAATGCTACTTCAGCATTGAATCAACATTGACTGATTATTTTTACTGCACAACATAGAACGTGGATATATGTCTCTCTCGCACATTGCCAAAGGTGGAAATGCGCGAGAGAGATAGATACCCACATTCAATGTTGTGTCTTCTTCAACGTGTGCTTCAGCGCCGTACATAAGAACGAACAGTCTATTCGCACTCGCCGCTGATTGGCTCGAAGCTTGTCAGCACGGCAGCGAGAGGGGTAGGGTTTCAGGACTCGATTTTTTTCCTTGCACGCTCTTTCTCTTGCCTGATACGCCGAATTGGAAGCATCGTGAATACCTCTCGCTTAGTGCTTGAAGTTTTTCCGCTTACATATTGTGTCATCCGCAGGAGATCTTCACCGCCATCTTCGAGCCCCAGGACTCAGAACATTGTCGTCGAGACGCTAAGTCTTTTAGATTTAATTATATCTCAACTTCATACTTATTCATAGTTAGTCGATCTTTATCACAATCCCTCCACCTAATCATTTCATTAATTACTCCTTTCATATTTCTACATCTATCATTAATTACATCTCATGTTCGTATTGTGCCTCTGCAATTACAATTCTCATTCTTTAATTCATCGTTCATCCATCAATCTCTTAGTCGTCCTTGTCGTCATTCTAACCCTTTTTTCACCTCTCACTCGTGCTACTCTCCCCTTCTCTATCCAACCCTCCTCTACTCGAAATGTTCTTCATCACAATCACGCTCTGTCTATTTCTTTCACCCCTCTTTACGTCTACGCCTGTCACACCTGCACCATCTGCACTTTGCTCAACCCATATCTTTCTCCATCTCGCTTATCCTCGCGTAAATCTCAACTCATTCATTTCACGTACACGAACATCTTATCATCCATACGTCACTCGTTCCACGAACTCTCATCATCATCCGCTCAGCACATCTCCGTCTACATACATCCACCATCATCTTAGGTTAGATTCTCTCTACGTATCCACATTCAATCACATCAACACATATCATACTAATCGCACGTCTATTACACATATTCAGTACATATCGTAATCCCACCATCATCAATATAGTCCGCCCGCCTCATTTCGTCTCTCGTTCTGGACTCAGGATCCCCACCTGAATACGCCAATCGCAAAAACCATCGTTGCTGAGCTGCTGCAGGTGGTAGCTAATCTCGACTTTCGGGCGTTGGCCCGCTTTCACCAGCCTTGCGCTGACTCGTGCGACCGTGCACGGCCCACCGGTTCGCAGAGGAGATCACTCCTCACTCACTCGCCTTGAACTCATTCAAACCAAGAGTCGTTACCACAAGGTCATCCCGCACACCCTCACACATTAACGTACCATCACAACACACGCTTAATACCGTTCCTGTTGTTAATAATATAATTAGCTTAATTTGGTCTTCAATTGTATTCACTCTGATTCGTTTTAATAAATCTGGGTTTCTTATGCCACTGGCTTTTTCCTATTAATTTGGTTGTACTTAATTGCTTGCTTAATTGTGTTAACCCCCCCCCCCTTTGTTCATTTCAGGTATTAAAAATTANATTTACTCATTCATTATAATTTCACAAACATTAATGTGATTAAAAACTGTGTTCATGAGATTGTACAAAAAAAATTTTGTTAAATAAAATTTAGTTATAGTATTAATTTATTACTGATATTCGTTATTTATTATCAATTTTTTACTAATATTCCTTCATATTTATTATTCATTAACCGATATTTTATGTTTAGCGCACAAAAAACTAAAAAAAATTGACACCACAAGCATTTTCGTTACTACTCGCTTTTAAAAAACTGCGCGCTAACATATACCAATATGGCGGCTTCCCCGACTTCCTCTCGTTATCACAAAACCAGTATTTACGTTCGTTTTTGTTAAATATCTCGAGAAATTGGCCGTCAACACATATTGTGCTCAACACGATCCGAAAGAAAAGGATTTCCTCTACAAGTTCCATACACTCACTTTACTCAGATTTTTGTTTTTCTTGTTATTCGTAATATGTGATTACGTCACTTTTTTCTCGTTTTTTTGTATGCGCCTGTATAAAACATTCGAACTTTGAGCTTTAATATCTTCTCCGTCATCGGGCATAACTGAAGGTACCATTGGATTCAGCGGGTCTTCATCTATTTAATTACATATAAGTCTTGTACCCCAGATTTAGGCGGAGGTCCTACCTTAAGAGTACGCGAATGTCCCTGACAAAAGAATTTCTTTAAAATTCTCATATAATTTAAAAATAAGACTAATAGAATTCTTATTGAAGTGAACGGAGTATTCTTTTGCTATTCTTTAAGCAATCTTCTGTAATACTTCAGTATGGAAGTTACAGTGAACTTCTTAATAGAAAGAAAACTTCAAAAATTCTCATGTGAGAAAATATTTATAGATTGCAATAATATAGAAATCTTACTTGACACTTAATTGTATTTTTGATGGTAAGAAAAATTATAGCATTTGGGCGCCAATAATCCGTTTTTACGTCTTTGTTGTATGTATATACGTCATGATAAAATATTTTTATTAAAATAATGGTTGAGTCATATAGAAATATTCTTATCAAAATATCCCCTGTCTGTGACCATCAGGTGAGATATCACCCAAGATTCTAGATAGCTAACTCATGCCTAAAAATTTACTAAAAAATTTACTAACCCTTCAGTCAAAAAAAATCAGCTATTGTTCTACCTATTAATCATATCTGTGTTTATAACTACAATTGGCTATATTCATAGCTTAATTTTGTTGTGTAAGAGTTGCGTGAAATTTATAATTATAAACAGCTACTTTTTATAGTAATTATTAGTACATGATTATTGCTACTTTGTAGTCAATTATACCTATTATTGTAGATAATTAGAGCTACAAATATAGCTATAATTTATAGGTAAAATAATAGCTAATAATTTTTGACTGTGCCAGCTTAAAATTCTTTATAAGAACTATTGTAAGTTTCATGCCACTTCTGACTACATACTAGTCAATACCTCTTAAAACTATTAAAGTCAATTTGTTTATAAACCACACTGGCACATATTAAAAAAAGTTATTTTATTGAGAACATACATAAAAATAAAATTCAATGCAGTTGCCATTAATAAAAGTAAATTTAAGTTCGATTAAATTGATTGAACTTTGACTTTCAGTACATAACTATTAAAATTACACCGACTATCTAAGTCTGTTTTAGCACAATCGTTAAAGTGTCAGTCAACCACTCTAAAGGATCCAAGTTCAATTCCCTGTCACTGTAAATATTTTTAATCATTTATAGTAAAGGGCTATTAATAATAACAGAATTATTTCACAATTTATATAAATAGACAATGGTATAATTAACAAACTGGACCTAAAAAATTTAGTTTTTCGGTACTACTTGAATCACTAAATAAAGTTTTTCTAACGTCTTTTTGGGAAGAATAAGACCTAACGCGTTTCTTATAGAATTCTTAAAGTAATCATATCACTACAAAAAAAAAAAAAAAANGCTATAGCAGTATCTTAAAATGTTTTATGAATCATTCCATTAAATGTTCTTAAATCTTTAAATAATGTCACTCCTTTTACTTTATTTAATATTAATTTCAAACAGAAACGTACATCATTTTTAGGAAAAGCAATATTTAATTTTTCAATAGCAATGTTTAATTGAATTAAGTAACTTGATGCGATTTCCAAAACAAATCAAAGTCTTTTGGGGAGTTGGCGTGCAGAGCGCGCAGGGGGTGAAGCCTACTAGTGCAACAAAAAAGTAGTCTATCAATCTGTGACATTTTCGTACAACAATTTTAGCTAACATATAACGTTTATGTTGCCTGCTCATTGTTTCATGCATTTCTACAAGTTTATGTATATCTCTTTAGACTTCTCCGGCAGAAAGAAAAACACCAACTAATTTTATATGCCATTATTGTAAGAATGTACAACGTACCATTGAGAAAAAACCACGTGTGGGTCTCGGGACCTCCGGCAGAAGTAAACTTCCAACTCAAATTTTATTAAACTCGGTATAACAGAAACTGAGAAAGCTAGATTACACCTAATTTCAAGAGGCCTTTAAGAATCTGATATTGAAGTATTAAAAACTTTATTATTATTGAGTATTCGAGTACGCACGTGCCTGAAATACGTATACTTATACATACTACTTATGTTACACGTGATTCGCGCATTCTAAGTACGTCCATGTTTGCTATGACATATGTATTAAAACATGTATGAATTGTTGGTCATGTAATACAGAACGAAACAAAAATTTTTACCACACTGCCTCGAAAAAAGGTACTTTTGTCCAATTATGCAGGATAAAAGTTCCTTTTATTTAAAATTACTATTCGTGCATTTGATATGGCGTCGTATATTGTACAATCAATTCTTGTTGGAATCTTTGTATCCGTCAAATAAAAATTTTTTTTATTTTTAGCTACCATAAAAGTAAAAAAATCCACTCTGTCTGATTGAAATTAAGAAAAACAACAGACATATAGTTGTTTTCCATTGTAAAATTGTAATTTTTCATTTCATTCGTGTTCTATAACAACTTATAATTTAATATTAAAATTCAACCGTGCTTAACTAATTTTTACGCATCTCAAAATTAATTAAAAGAATTTGGCCTATCTGGCTTTCTTTTCGAGATACGACTGTTTTTCTAACTTTGGGAGGTTATATTGTAACAAAAATTTTTCGAAGATTTTGTCAATGTCCGTATTAATTTTACAAAAATGACATACTAAATAAAAAAAAAAGTTTTGACTTGTTCTTTTAAAGATACAGTCAAAAAAACAGAAAATTGAGGTAATGTTAGTTCATAGTCTAACCCCATTATTTGTGTACCTCGATCATGTAGATCCCCTTTACGAATTCCGTAGAAATTGTTGTTTTTAGCCAATTTTGATTCCCTTTTGAGATACAGCGTTTTTTCTTGTTTTCAAAAGTTAAGTTGTCGTATTATACATATTTAATATTTTACGTACGTTTTTTTACATACACGTATACATATGAAAAGATAAATAGGAAAAAAGAACGATTTTTATTTTGTTATNTGTTTTTTGTATACAATCAATATTTTTAGGAGTAGGGAAATTAAACGATTTACAAGACTTGTCTTCTGTAGCAAGAATTTGATTTATGTGCAAAAAGGCAAGGTTTTCTTAATCAAAAATAAAATCTGTAAAATGGTTTTCACATTTATTTCAAATATTTTCACCACGAATATTTTCTGGAAGTAACAACCATGGAAATACTTGTCGAAATTGATAAAGCAACATGATGATAGTAGTTTCTTTGAATGTATTATCAATTTAAATGTCATATTCCATCAATCCTATTGCTATAGCAGTATCTTAAAATGTTTTATGAATCATTCCATTAAATGTTCTTAAATCTTCAAATAATGTCACTCCTTTTACTTTATTTAATATTAATTTTAAACAGAAACGTACATCATTTTTCGGAAAAGCAATATTTAATTTTTCAATAGCAATGTTTAATTAAATTAAATAACTTGATGCGATTTCCAAAACAAATGAATTCTAATGTATATGACACTAGCGATTTCTTTAAGAAGTTAATAAGTATTTTTTTTAATTATTTTTTGAAAAAAAGAATTCTTTTTGAATTTTTATAAGATTATTTAAATAATTTCTTTGCACATTGGCCTAGTGTATAATATCTGGCTTGAATTTTCGTCCTAGTTATAAACAAAAAAGTAGTCTATCAATCTATGACATTTTCGTACAACAATTTAAGCTAACATATAACGTTTATGTTGCCTGCTCATTGTTTCATACATTTCTACAAAATTACGTATATCCCTTTAGACTTCTCCGGCAGAAAGAATAACACCAATTAATTTTATATGCCATTATTGTAAGAATGTACAACGTACCATTGAGAAAAAACCACGTGTGGGTCTCGGGACCCCCGGCAGAAGTAAACTTCCAAATCAAATTTTATTAAACTCGGTATAACAGAAACTGAGAAAGCTAGATTACACCTAATTTCAAGAGGCCTTTAAGAATCTGATATTGAAGTATTAAAAACCTTATTATTATCGAGTATTCGAGTACGCACGTGCCTGAAATACGTATACTTATACATACTACTTATGTTACACGTGATTCGCGCATTCTAAGTACGTCCATGTTTGCTATGACATATGTATTAAAACATGTATGAATTGTTGGTCATGTAATACAGAACGAAACAAAAGTTTTTACCATACTGCCTCAAAAAAGGGTACTTTTGTCCAATTATGCAGGACAAAAGTTCCTTTTATTTAAAATTAATATTCGTACGTTTGATATGGCGTCGTATATTGTACAATATATTCTTGTTGGAATCTTTGTATCCGTCAAATAAAATTTTTTTTTTATTTTAGCTACCATAAAAGTAAAATAATCCACTCTATCTGATTGAAATTAAGAAAAACAACAGACATATAGTTGTTTTCCATTGTAAAATTGTAATTTTTCATTTCATTCGTGTTCTATAACAACTTATAATTTAATATTAAAATTCACCCGTGCTTAACTAATTTCTACGCATCTCAAAATTAATTAAAAGAATTTGGCCTATCTGTCTTTCTTTTCGAGATACGACTGTTTTTCTAACTTTGGGAGGTTATATTGTAACAAAAATTTTTCGAAGATTTTGTCAATGTCCGTATTAATTTTACAAAAATGACATACTGAATAAAAAAAAATTTTTTGACTTGTTCTTTTAAAGATACAGTCAAAAAAACAGAAAATTGAGGTAATGTTAGTTCATAGTCTAACCCCATTATTTGTGTACCTCGATCATGTAGATCCCCTTTACGAATTCCGTAGAAATTGTTGTTTTTAGCCAATTTTGATTACCTTTTGAGATACAGCGTTTTTTCTTGTTTTTAAAAGTTAGTTGTCGTATTACACATATTTAATATTTAACGTACGTTTTTTTACATACATGTATACATATGAAAAGATAAATAGGAAAAAAGAACGATTTTTATTTTGTTATTTTGGAGGGTTTTGCCTCCTCAGCTCCTTCTCGTTTGAGAATAACCAAAATTGAGAGGATTTAATGAGTATTTAACATATAAGCTATTAGGTACGTCGAAAGTTCCATAACAGTAAATTTTATATGTAGGTCGAAGCTTTCGCTTAATAGCGTGGGGACATAATAGAAAGGGTTAAAGACGGAGCACTGAGGTAGAAACAAGGTTGACGATTGTTAATAAAGTTAGCAAGCTACTCGGCCATTGGAATTTGCACCAATGGCAAGCAACGAGCTATTTATTTTGTAGTTGTAGGTTATTTCCCCTTTAAATTAACGTAGTCGTTTGGCCATCAGCATTTTCACTGGCAGCACACAACGTAGAGTTAAAAAATTATTTTTTTTAATAGGATCTAGTTTCTATTAAAAAAACATGATTTTTAACACGTTTTGTGCGTAGAGCGCACTAAGGACTCAGTTCAACTAGTATATATAGTGTATTTATAGGGGTTATGTATATACATGTATCTTCTTTTATGATATAGTGATTTAGGCAGGGCTGTCCACACCCTCCCTCCTCAAAACAAGAGAAGTTGTTTGTATTTAAATGCAAAATTAACCCAGTTAACTCTTAATTCAGCCACTCATAGTCATAATTTAGCCCCCCTCGGAACCCCCTCACACTTTTTCTTCCCCCCACCTCTAAGCTACCCATTAGCCTCCTCATAACAAAGCATAATTGTTTTTATTTTAATGTGAAATTAACCCAATAAAATTTGTAATCACCCCCCTCACAGCTCCTTGCTGACCCGCAATTTGTTCTTACGCCTGCTCGCTTCCCCTCATTCTCTTTCCACACTTTTCTTACCCCGCCCCCCTCGGCCCTCTTCACCACTACCCAACTCATTATTACGCCTGTTGGCCCTCCCTCATTGTTTTTCCACATTTTTCTTGAGCTATTCGAAAATTNTTAAGTGATTTCTCCATAAGCCTACATGTTAAAATATTGTTTTTTCAGGTCAATATATCTTGAAAACGGTGTGGTTAAACCCTTCAAAAATTTAGCTGTAATTTGATACTATTATCCCAAACGACATATCAAAATTTCAAAAATTTTCATCATAAAAAATTATCACTACCGAACCTCCTTAACGTAGTCGTTTGGCCATCAGCATTTTCATCGGCGGCACACAACGTAGCGTTAAAAAATTATTTTTTTTAATAGGATCTAGTTCCTATTAAAAAAACATGATTTTTTACACGGTTTGTGCGTACAGCGCACTAGGGACGCAGCTCAACTAGTATATATAGTGTATTTATAGGGGTTATGTATATACATGTATCTTCTTTTATGATATAGTGATTTAGGCGGGGCTGTCCACACCCTCCGTCCTCAAAACAAGAGAAATTGTTTATATTTCAATGCAAAATTAACCCAGTTAACTTTTAATTCAGCCACTCATAGTCATAATTTAGCCCCCCTCGGAACCCCCTCACACTTTTTCTTCCCCCCACCTCTAAGCTACCCCTTAGCCTCCTCATAACAAAGCATAATTGTTTTTATTTTAATGTGAAATTAACCCAATAAAATTTTTAATCACCCCCCTCACAGCTCCTTGCTGACCCGCAATTTGTTCTTACGCCTGCTCGCTTCCCCTCATTCTCTTCCCCCCACCTCTAAGCTACCCCTTAGCCTCCTCATAACAAAGCATAATTGTTTTTATTTTAATGTGAAATTAACCCAATAAAATTTTTAATTACCCCCCTCACAGCTCCTTGCTGACCCGCAACTTGTTCTTACGCCTGCTCGCTTCCCCTCATTCTCTTTCCACACTTTTCTTACCCCGCCCCCCTCGGCCCTCTTCACCACTACCCAACTTATTATTACGCCTGTTGGCCCTCCCTCATTGTTTTTCCACATTTTTCTTGAGCTATTCGAACATTTTTTACAAAAAGCAATTTCTTCTAATTTATCTGTTTTTTGTATACAATCAATATTTTTAGGAGTAGGGAAATTAAACGATTCACAAGACTTGTCTTCTGTAGCAAGAATTTGATTTATGTGCAAAAGAGCAAGGTTTTCTTAATCAAAAATAAAATCTGTAAAATGGTTTTCACATTTATTCCAAATATTTTCACCACGAATATTTTCTGGAAGTAACAACCATGGAAAAACTTGTCGAAATTGATAAAGCAACATGATGATAGTAGTTTCTTTGAATGTATCATCAATTTAAATGTCATATTCCATCAATCCTATTGCTATAGCAGTATCTTTAAATGTTTTATGAATCATTCCATTAAATGTTCTTAAATCTTCAAATAATGTCACTCCTTTTACTTTATTTAATATTAATTTTAAACAGAAACGTACATCATTTTTTGGAGAAGCAATATTTAATCTTTCAATAGCAATGTTTAATTAAATTAACTAACTTGATGCGATTTCCAAAACAAATCAAAGTCTTTTGGGGAGTTGGCGTGCAGAGCGCGCAGAGGGTGAAGCCTACTAGTGCATATTTTATGTTATGTGTACACACACACACACACACACACACACCCACACACACACACATATATATATCCTCTCTCACACACAAACACACACACAGACATGCTTGTATGTACATTTAATGGTTTCGTTGCCGCTAGCTCTATGCTTAGCTCGGGTCTGTTGGGAGCAGAGTGCCATACTTTTCGTGCGCACAAGTATGACTCTCTCTCTCTTTTCCTTCGAGTTCTTAGCGCTATGTAAATAAGAGGCCATTCAGGTAGCTCTCGTGTCCATGCCTGTCTTTGCGTGCACTATCGTTGGGGATCTGCGATTGCAGCTACTGCATTATTTCGTCTTTCCAATTTTTTTTTGCCGAGTTTCTCGGGAGTATTCTTATATTTTACAATATTATATGCAGCTATTTTTCTTCATTATTCAAAACGGATAACACAGGCACGGCGTGCACTGGAGAATCAATTGAAAAAAAGGCTTTTTTTACTCCTGCTGTTTTTTTTATCTCGGTTTTTATTTCATACCTGTATGTACAAGGGATTTCGCAAAAAAGTCTTATTTTATGTCAAATTAATTTTTTGTCAACAATAAAGAAATTCTCAAGATTACCTACGTACTTTTTTGAGACATCTTTTACTTTTTTCGTAAACCTTTTGGCTATAAAGTTTGAAAAATAAAAACCATAAGAAAAAATAATAATCATGGCTCAGAAATTAGGATGAACGTTGGTACCTTGTACTTAAATAGAACAAAAATAAAAATAGCTTTATCAAGTTAATGCTTAGTTTATAGAAAAACTTGAGAAAAATCTTTCTCGAAACCAATTTTTTTTCTTCTTTTTTTTGTAATCCTTCATGCGTATGGTAAAATCGATGGGCTTGACGGCTTGCAAGTAGTAAAACAAAACTGCAATCACGTGTGTACTCTTTTGTAAAAAAATCAGCACTTTTTTAGAAAAAAAATACTCAGTTTAGTTCAAAACCTGATTAAAGTTTTTGTTACACGCATCCATGAAGTAAAAAAAGCTTGAAACTGTGGTACAGAAAAAATAAAACTAAAAAAATATACAGTATTGTTGCTCTAAATATAGATCGTTCCGTTTGACCGTTCAAACGAGAAAAGAATGTTTCATTCTTTTTTTTTTTTTTTTTGCATTTTTCTGAATAAAAATATCTTATCAATTTTTTGCAATTGTAACCATCACTCTTTTTTAATGATATAAGCTTTTATTTTACTACTTCAATTGTTAAGAATGTTAGCATGATAAGTAAAAACTACAAATAATTTAAATTTAGTTGATGAATATGCATATAATATAGTTTATACTGTACTATTAATTATTAAGTATGACATCATGAAAAATTTCTGTATTTGGTGCCCACGGCAAAAAACCCAACACGTGATAATCGCCATCCGAAAAAAGTGCAAAAAAAATGTTCTGTATCCCATAGTAATGTAATTAGCTAATAACCAATAACTAGTTGATTCACGCCATTTAAATAACATCATCACTATAACGTGAGCAAANGTAAAAAGGTAAACATTGTCTGCTCCTTATGTTATCAGTTGTTTGTCCACGTGCTTACTGTCTTTCTCACTCTCATGTTGGACAAAAACATCTTTAAATTTTTATACTTATAAGTAATGTTACCTCAAATTAAAGAAAAAGACCATATCAGTAGGGATTTATCCACTCTACACGATAGTATTTTTGCAAAAATAGTTGACCTCTCGGTCAAAAATATTTTTGTTAGGTATGTCTTGCTTGCGTTCCCGGGTATGCCGTCTGTATACGATTTAGAACGAGTCCTTTCACAAATTGCAATAATCAAAGTATATTACAGTTGATGTTGCTCATAGAAATGATTTATCTATCATCCAAATTTACATACTTTAAAATTATACGTTTAAAAATGCTCTAAAACTATCTAATTATTTCATCAAAAGTTTTATAACATCTATCTTAAAAAATCATAAACTTTACATTGTATTAAATAATAATTTGAAAATGTCACGATAACAAAATGTTTGGTTGATGTACATCTTTATTCAGTTAAAACTTAACCATCAATATAAACTGACACAGTGAGAATAAAAAATATTTAACAACATACAGAAAATAAATTTAATCGAAATAAGAAGGCAATTCAAACAAATTCAATAAAAAACTCAAGTGCTCGCGAAGTACCCACCAAATGCCCAGGAAGTCCCTGCCAAGTGCCTGGAAAGTACCTGCCAAGTGCCCAGGAAGTGTCTGGGAAGTACCCGCAAGTCCCCGCCGAGTACACGCCTAGTGCCCGGAAAGTACCCGTCAAGTACCCGCGAAGTACCTGCCAAGTGCCCGGGAAGTACCTACCAAGTACCTGGGAAGTGCCTGCCAAGCGCCCGTGAAGTACCCACCAAGTGCCTGGGAAGTACCCTCCAAGTGCCCAGGAAGTACCCGCCAGGTGCCTGGGAAGTACCTGCCAAGTGCCTGTGAAGTACCCACCAAGTGCCCGGGGAGTACCTACCAAGTACCCACCAAGTGCCCGGGAAGAGCCCACCAAGTGCCCGGCAAGTCCCCGCCAAGTGCCCAGGAAGACCCCGCCAAGTACCCGGGAAGTCCCCGCCAAGTACCCGGGAAGTCCCCGCTAAGTGCCCAGGAAGTACCCGTGAAGTGCCCGGGAAGCTCACGCCAAGTGCCCGGGAAGTACCCGCCAAGTACAATACTGGCGGTTACTTCCCGGGTACTCGGTGGGGGGACGTATATATCTGTTTTTGTAAAAGTGCTAAAAGAAGTTGATAAATTACGTTTAATCCAGAGTTTTATATTAAGTCTGAAATTTATATTTTTTAGCATATTCCCTGATGGTAGGAATTGGGCTTGAAATTTTTTATCGGTGTTAAAGTGTTTTTATTTATTATTATTGCAATCAACATAGGAATCACTATTTAATTAAGCAACGATGAATGTACTTATAGGCATAACTTAATTTTTAGTATACTGTTTGTGTTTGAGAAACTTTTCATTTATTGAATACAAGGGAAGCGGACCCGGCGACAATGAATAGCGCACTTTTCTGCGTGCTATGCTCTGTTGATATTGTTGGTAGCCTAGCTGTCTCGATCGGCTTGCTGGCTGCTGACGGTGTGGCTTGGCTGGCAGAGGCGTGTAGCTGGCCAGCTGATGCAAGAACCTGTGTGTCAGGAGACGAACTGAACTGGTCCCGGTCCCGGCACAGGCCGTCGATGCCAGCGGCAGTGGCGTAACGAAGCGCCGAGACGATCAGGAGGGGGGCCCGACCGACAGTATATCGTCCAACGAAACAGTTTGCATACATATTAAAAAATTTCAATTACGAAAAATCTTTATAACATTTAAAGCAAATACATATTAACAATAGTGACCGTTAATTTTTTAATCACCTGTTTTCAAATCACTACTATTCTAGTTTAGGAATTTTTAAGTTTAGGAGCACTTAAAACGTAATAATGACTATCCCAGCATGCATGTACCAACTCAGTACCTGTATCTGACATGAATCTCCTTAACAGGCAGTAAGTTTTAATGCCCTGGTGCACTTCAAGGTTTACTATGGATCACCATGGATTTACTTCTACTATCAAACTCAAAGGTACAGCAGAATATGGGTTTCTAAACATAACAAGGATCGTCACTTTAAGCTTAGATTTTTAAGCATATGATAAAATAAATACCTCTTAGTGCTATTGAATAAGTAACGTGTAACTAAGTTAAGATGTACCAATTGTCTTTTGTTGAAAACAATCAATCTTTGTAACAAATTTATTTTATAGAGGCAGAATAAGAGCTCCGTGTGATGTAATGAAGCTCAAAGTTCCTTATGGATGTTTAACAGCGGTATTATTAGTAATATGCAACCAACATCAAACTCCAGTTTACAACTAAAAGTGGGTGTCTAATCAAGAGCTGTTGCCACTTGGTCTTTGGATTTCAAGCCCATTAGTCTTAGGATGTTTTCTCTTGGTTTCAGAGAAGTAACAATTTTTTAGTTAAAATGTAGCTGTTAAAAATTCTTTGAAATTTTTAAAACCGTGTTTCTTTTCTTCCATACAAATGTATTGATTTTTAATCAACGATATCTCGGAAAATATTCTCTAATCTAAATGTGGTAAAGAAATTTTTCATTCAAGTTGACAAGCAGAATTTTATAGTATAGTTTTTTGGAACTATTTTTGACACACCAGTATAAAAATCGTAGGGCGATCTGCTGATTTATAAACATCATGACATGAGAACTTGATTAGTAACAAAAAGAATACGAGTTTCTTTAAGTTTTACTAAGAGTAAGTAATACGGCAAGTTTCTCTAGGGTCTACGATTAAACTACAAAAATTGTAAATGTACTAGATGGGTTCAGGAGTTAATTTATTTGAGGTTTTATCAGAAGCACCTGTATATGCAGCAAGAGATGTACGCCCAGCGCAGTCGTATTGACTTTGAGCCTTTAGTTTGCGATAGATTGGCAAATGAAAACACTCCTACGCAAAATTATATCCACACGCTGAACCTGCCCAAATCGATTCAAGTGACGNATCCCGATACACGTTTTGGATATTTTAGGGACAGTTGTCAATCTATTCAGAAAAATTTAACTAAAATGCAACAAGTAGCCATGATGGAAAATATTCGCATAAATAATCATGTTTTCAATACTATATTTGATGATAATTTTAAGATCCGTTTGTCAGAAACGATTGAATTATTGGATTATGTATGTGTGCTTATAAATACTTGTCAGAATCCGAGAAGTGATGTTGCAGATGCCGTAAAAATATGGCTGACACTGAGATCATCTGAAAAACTCGAGCAGGCTTTAATTGATTCAAGGATCAAAAAAGCAATTTGGCCAATTGGTTATGCAGCGTACATACTACACCCGAAGTATCAAGGATGCTCATTAAGCGAGGAAGAAGAGAAAAAAGCCTTTGACTTCTTTGAGGATAATTTTGATCACGAAACATTGTGCGAGTTGGATGAATTTTTAAATAATCGATTAGATGTAGTCCAAATATTAATGAATAAATGCTAAAATCCTATAACGTTTTGGAGCTTGTGTGATATTTTTTATCCCCGGTTATCGAAAGCTGCAGTAAAAATCTCACTCGTACCCGCTTCTACAGCCCAATTAGAAAGTTTTTTTTCTAGTTGGTCTTATGTTCACAATAAACATCGGAATCAATTGTTAGATCAAAAATCAGCTGTTCTTGTCGATGTTTATTATTCATTACGTCATTTTGAATGTTATGATAATACTAATACAACAAACAATACCACGTAAAAGAAAACAGGTTTAAGTGTGTGACAGTATGGTTTTCTATATCTTATAAGTATCGTGTAAATTTTTTGTTTAATTGTATTGTGCTTATTCTTAAAAGAAATAGAATTCAAAAAAGCAAGCCAGTGCTCTGAACTTTATTAAAATCATCTACATTTTCTAATTGTTTTAATAAAAGCAGTTTGATACTGTAGGCTAAACTGTTTACATAGATTAAATTCCTACTTTAAGGTTTCAGTAAATAAGTTTTTTTTTTTAATATTTTAAAACTATCGTCAAAATGAAGAATTTGGCATACTATCTTAGTCACACAAAAAAAGAAAAGTACTTAACGGCGAGAAAAAATATTACTTATTATTTTTTGTGCTTTGATTAAACCACTTTGAAAATTTTATCCATCACTATGGTATGACTATGACAGCACGTTATATTATTCTAATTGTTATGGATTTATAACGTCATTTATAATAATACGTTCAATATTGTGTTCAAGGCTTATCATGTACGTAAAGTGTATTTATTTTAAATATAACAGATTCGCAATGTTGGAGAATTAATTTTAAAACTAGTATTTTAATGTTTTTTCTTTTCGTAACTTTGTCATAAAAAACGTTGGAAAGGTCCTATTTTCGATATTAAATGATAATACAAATAAATTTTATTTGTTGCTGGTTTTTAAAACCCACTGATGAGTCCAATTGTCGGAGTTATACATTTTACAGCCAAAATATGGATTTCTTTTGTTGAATTTATTTAGTGAACATTGTAATATGTTCATTTTACTTTGTTATAGATCAATCTTACCTGTAAATGTTCCTCAAGTTTGTACTAAAGCGTTTCCTTAAGATAGCTAAGACTTCAAACAATAATGGTATTAATCAAAAATCATACGAAACATAGAATAAAAGGGCATTATTATAAAACCAGTCTTGTACTTGTAACATGGCACGTTTAAACTGTACTAGTTTAAAATACTAAATGAATGTTAATTATTTTTCATAAAAGAATAAAGGTGATAGCAATGACATTTAATGAATTTTATAATTTTCTTAGAGTATAAACGTAAATTGTCTCAAGTTTAAACGATGTATATTTGTAATTTGTATTTATATAGTATTTTGTTTAATAACTTTTAATGTGTATGTATGGACATGGTCTTAAAATAATACTGTTGAGAAAATTATAATTGTAAATAATTTGTATATTAAGCTGTATATAAATTTATTTTAATTAAAATAAAGATTTGTTAATCAGTAGTGTATTGTCAGGTAATAAATAAACGTGTATAGTTTTTCATTTCTATTGTATTAATTTTGTATAACCATCAATACCCACAATTTTTTTGATACATTATTAATTCTTGTCAATTGTTATTACCTCATAGATTACTTTTTCGTCTTACAGGTTATGTTTTTATAAATTGTTTTGAGTTTGCTATGTATGTCCAAACGTGNATTTTTTTTAGCCTACCAAACTCAACGATTCCATACTAGAAAGTTATGACTGAACATGAACAGCCAACACTCATTAGTGTTCTGTTAATATACCCTGCGTATCGTAATACAGGATTATGTGTAGGTTAATTAGTTTATCCATAATGTTAGCTCATGAAGTTGCTCTGAAAGCCTTGTACATAGCAGACCACATACTTCTGTTAGCTTACTAAAGTTGAAATTGAAGAATATCGTATCGAGAGTTTGGAAGCAGTAAACAGGGTGAATATCGTCTCAGTATTGTACTTAGCTCAATAAACGTAAGAAAAGTAAATTTTACAGTAAACTAAGTATGCAGTGAATTTCAGGATTAGCCAAGACACAACCTGACGACATCCATTTTTAAAAAAGCAACAACATCACGACAACTTTGGATACAATCAAATAAAAACTAAAAGGTAAAAGGTAAGTCTTTAGTTTATTCAATTTTACATCCTCTGTTAATCTTCCTTTAACATAAAATGAATGACACCCTTTTTTTTACCCTGTTTAAACAATTGCACGCTTACCGAATCCTAAGGCCTATTTACAACAGAGTGAATTACCTTATGTTACTGCCTATTATGCTATTTTACTGCCTATCGTGCTATTTTAGGGTATCATAATATATAATGATAGTAAAATTAACACTTGCATGGGTAATTGGCACTTGAGCTTAGTTGAAATTCGAATAAATAGGTCCTTATTCTAAAAAAAATAATCTAACTATAAAATCTATGTATCAAGAAGAGAGAATTTTTCACAAAAACATTCAGTTAGACCTTAATTCGATTGCTCCGAAGAAAATAAGCCCAGTTCACAAGCTCAAATAAAAACTAGCCCAAATAGCCCAATGACAAAAACAGGCTGATACCGAGCGATCAGACGAAAATAAGTCCACCTCACTGTGTTCTGACGAAAACCAGCTCAACTGATGACGTTCGGAAGAAAACAAGCCCGACTCACCACTGAACTCAAGGTGTTTAAAAGTAATAATAATAATAATAATGATAAGGAAATAAATTTATATTAATACATACGAAAGCTTCTCTGCTAATATATACTAATATCCAAATTTAAAAAAAAGCATGTACCTAAAAAATTTATTTCATTAAATCAATTATTTATTTATTTAATGTTTAATAGAACCAAATGAGTTGATAGACAGTAAATAAAAATTTACATTAAAAATAAGTTACAAACTGTAAGATAAAATTAAGTAATCGATGTCACTGCATCGGGAACGCTCATAGCAGAGTGGGCAAGAATCTTGGCTACAATGCAAAAGGTGGGGGCCAAGCACCCACTGTCCACTGGTTTTTTTAGCTTTTTACTTCACTTGTTAAACTTATTTATTTAATGTTTAATAGAACCGAATGAATTGATAGACAGTAAATAAAAATTTACATTTAAAATAAGTTACAAACTGTAAGATAAAATTAAGTAATCGATGTCACTGCATCGGGAACGCTCATAGCAGAGTGGGCAAGGATCTTGGCTACAATGCGAAAGGTGGGGGCCAAGCACCCACTGTCCACTGGTTTTTTTAGCTTTTTACTTCACTTGTTAAACTTATTAACTCATTAGTATAATATCAGGTTTATCCAACAGTTGCTATCAGAGGTTAATTTTACTGTAGCTTAATTAAAAGCTAACTCAGGACTTTTAACGTTTCCGATATATGATAAACGTGGGAACCATTCATTCATCAAATTGTAGAATTGATAAAACGATCAAAGCCGTACTCTACGTACAGTAGATATTTAGATGGAAATACATAGAGTACATTTCGTACAAGTTCGTGAAAGCTTATACTTACAAACAAAGACTCTTAGACCACGAGCCTTTGGCGCCAATTAGTGAGTACCAACTGCTGAGTTCAAATTCAAACATGAAATTATTGTAAAATTCTTTCGTGAATGTCTTTTTTACTCATCATTCAATAATATTAATACTTACTTTCATAGTTACACTTAAGTATCTTGTAGGCTTTTTACTAATATAATGATAACATTAAAATTATTCAATGATTTTTAATTATGAACCAAAAAATGTATTTGCATGCTTTGAAAATTTTCTTTGCATGTTTGTGAAATTTGACCGATATGTAAAATGTTTTTTGGTATTTCGGTACTATTGTTCAATATTTATTGTAACCTAACAAAATTATACTTCTAATATTTTTCTATTGCAAAATTTTGTCATAATGTATTAAGCCCTTTTATAATTTCAAGAATATGAAGTATAAACATTTTTTTGTATTTAAATTAGGTATAAATAGTAGACTACGAATTACGATAATTAAATTTATATCGCACAATTTCTCATGATTTTTTTTAACAATTTTTTTTGCATTTTATGCGAACTCAATAATTATTATCTTTGTTCGAATAATTTAATGAGTTGAATTAGTTTTCGTCTGAATGTGATAAGTCAGGCTTTTTTTTCTTTCGATAGTCACGAGTTAGGATTGTTTTCTTCTGCTCGCGGCGAGTTAGGTTTATTTTCTTCCGAACACAGTGAGTTAGGCTTGTTTTCGACTAATTGCAATGAGTTGGGCTTGCTTTCGTCCAAACTTGTGAACTAGGCTTTTTTTAATCTGAACCTGCATTGGGCCTATTTNAAATGAAACAACAAATGAAAAAAATAAATAAAACAAGACACAAAAAAAAAATAACAAATTTGTTTAAAAATTCAGTGCTTCGGAGTGTGAGGGGGAATGGTAGGTAAAAGTGTGTAGAAAAAGAAAAGTATAGCACGGTTGGGCGATATACATATATAGTGCGGAGAGGAAAAGTGTATAGAGAACAGTAGGTGGGGGGATGGGGTAAGGGGGGTAACTTGAGAGAAAGAGACTCGGGGTAAACTACTTTCGTTTCAAAAAAAAAAAAATCTGTCGGTTTTAAAATTCCAGCGCCCCGATTAACGTAACATAAAGAACTTCGTTCTGAAAATTGAATAACTCAACTTGTAAAAGCTTATAGGCTCACTGTGTAGGTAACCAAACCACTCTTATAATTTTTCAAATGTGAAAAAATGTTATTGTTCCTATAAAATAATTATAACCTAAAGATATGGACTGTAATTAATATTGTTGGTAACTTCAACGGNTTTATGTTAAATTTAATTTTTTCCATAGTGGCAAAATCAAATTTTTAAAAACGTTTTAATGGATTCGCTTCGGGATCTTTTTCATCAAGAATGCTTGATTTTTATCTGCATTAGAAAAATAAATTTGTCCATGTACTAATATAGCCAAGATGAGTTTTTTTTGCAAAAATTCTTGATGTGCTATTTTGCAATGTAGACAGTTGAAATTTTCAAGAATGATAGCCTAACACTTACAGTTTTGTTAAATAAATACCGTATAATAAAACACTCGAATGTATTACCCCATTAGCGACATTTAGGTAAATGGCTAGATAGGAGAATAAAGAGGGAATCCGAAGTTTAGTACCAATAGAGGCCAACAGAACCAAAAACTGAAGCGTTTCAAATCATGCGTGCCAGAAAAATTATCATCTCGGCTAGTCGGCTTCCTGTAACAGACAATTATAACGAACCGATTCGTTTTGGTTGACAGAACTACCTATACGACATATTTTTTTT
>NW_019379693.1:313125-365820 GCF_000648655.2 Copidosoma floridanum
ATATCTTTTAAAATTTCTTTCTTATTTGTTATATTCTTGAAAATGTCATCCTTATTTTTGATGTAGTCACATTCTGTATCCTGAATTTTTCCAATTTTCGTTGACCGATTTAATTTAAAATTACTGTATAAGTTTTCATGGTTTATGTCAGTTTAAAAATTTTTGGTTGTCTTGGGTGGGTACGTAATACGTCAGATTCTAAATCTATAATAAACGATTAAAATGCCTACTTCAGTTTGAATCTTGTTGAAAAATTTGTTTTCAGGATTTTCAGTCCGTAGTTTAGCTAAGATACGTTATATTATGATTTAGAATGTTTAATTTCTTATCTCTGAGCAACATTATGCCTACGTTTGCTAGCTGAGCTCTTGTAAGGTTCTTAAACACTAAACATTTGTTTCAAAATTTTTTACTGTTAAGTTTCTCCTTTTAACAAACTTTTAGCTGTTCTATGGAGATTTCTCGCCCAACACCTGGTTTATAATAGACAGTTCGCTACCTTTGGATTTTGTATCAACAAGTTCAGCTTCTTGTTTTAATGGTTGCACTAGATTATTTTGACTAGTGTTATTTGTTATAATAAAAGTATTGTTAATTGGAGCAAAAAGAATCTCTTTCTTGCGCTGTTGAGATAACTCTTATTCGATCATTTCTTGGTTATCAGAATAGAAAAGGTCTTTAGACGAGGTAAGTTTAAGTCTTGCTTCATCCTTGCAAATATTTTGGTTGTTTGCGTCCTTGATTTTAAACATACTGTTGTATTCTTTCTGATCTGTGTTACATATTTCAGTCAATGAAGCATTTTATACTAAAAATGGTGAGTAACCAGGCATTTTATGAGAAAATCGACTGCTTGCATTGTTCTTTAGCTTTCCGGGCTTGTTATATCGTAAATGGTCAACATCTTTGCAATATTTGTAACTTTTAGAAACAATAAAAATATTTCCAGATATAGCTGAATTTTTTTTTGTTGGGAAGTCTAGTGCAATATACCCGGATCAATGACATAACTGCCACATAATCGTATGAGGTTAACATTCTTTGCTCATACGCCCTAATTTCTTGCAGATAATTCAGATGTGCTGAAGGCTTACCAAGTGTGAGTAGTTTGTAGCTATGTATCCAAGATTGCCCTTAATTTAACATGTAACTTTACCTTGGTCTATGCTGTGGTTTAAACATTTGCACAGCTTGCAATTTCTTTGCTTGGGTTTGTATAAAAGGCAATCAATAGCACAATGTTTTGCTCTATAGCATAATTCACAAGCTGATCACTGTATTTTGGATCGTTGGTCTATATGTACTTTTTTACCTTATATTTTACATTGACTAGCATCCATAAATGGTACGCTTACGTTGTATTTTACAACTGTATTAGATTGTATCCTTGAATGCAGGTTTTGATCTCAAAAATGCTTGTTTGATTCAAAAACATCATGGTAAGCTTTACAGCTTTTCAAATTTTTCTGTTGTTCTATCCTGGCCCCGTGCATTTCAAAAGTGTGCTAATACTGACTTTTAAATTGATTTACTGTTTTCGTGGGAGCGTATAACGTTCCAAAATAACTTTTCAAATCTTTAATTGTATTAAATAAGTGATGGAATAGGGCTGTTTGCTCTTCACCAAGAAGTGTACCTTTTATCATTTTAGTGAAATTAATTACATGGGCTTCGTTTATAAACTCCTTTGCATCACCGTAACCGTCAAGGAACGCACTTAATTGTATGTTTTTTCCGTTGTAGATTAGTTAAAAGCATAATGTGTCTCCAGAAGGAAAACTTTAAGCCATTTATTGTCGTGGCTTCAGTTACTGACACCCTTTTACTGCCAATTTTTAATTACTGTCTATGAATTATTGTCATCTCGGTTTCTTGAGAGTATAAAATGTGATGTTAATGAAACATGGAGTCTACTTAACGATAGAAAAAGATTGAAAACATTTTATTCTGACACTCTGTAAATACAATATTTTTTTTAATAAGCTATAACCATTTAGATCGTTAACACTTCATTTCGACTTGTGTGCTATTATTTATATAACTGTAGTATTAGAGAGAATCATTAATTAAGTTTAGTTTATTGAAAACAATACACATAAATGATTGTACATCTTGTAAATATCTTAAATTCTGAAGCACAATTGTATTTTTCTAAACATTCATGCTTTACACAAATAAATAAGTAATTAAAAATCAGTCAAATAGTGCCATTGCCTTTACAAATAACCTATCGTTTTAGTCCTATTTTGTTATTATATATTTTGTGTCGAATTTCACGACTAGTTGTTGTTGCTTTGCTAATTACCTTTTTTATTTTTTAATCCTTTTTTTCTTTTTCAAATATTTTTTTCAAATGTTTAAAAAATTTTCTTCTGTGATAATTTTCTCTTTGTTCTTTCCAACACTAGCATATCCATGCACGACCCACCCAAAAAGTGTCAAAAAAACAGCAAAATTACGCTCAAAAATTGCACGAAATTCTTTGTTTACTAATAGCTGCCAATTATCCTGCCCAATAAAAATCTGAGCTTGCGCGTTTTTGTATGGTTGAATGAAAACACTTCGCGTTTTTGCTATCTATCGGACAATTTCTTTTGAAATTGACTGACAAGGGAGTGATAAGCCAGATGCGGAAATTGCATTTTTAATCTCGAACTTATCATCATTAGCGTTGATATAAAAACTTACCTTTTTACAATACATTTTAGCAGAAGCCGTGTTTACAACCCCCTGTATATGTACATCAAT
Organism: Copidosoma floridanum; assembly: GCF_000648655.2. The sequence continues at coordinate 315,874 of NW_019379693.1, forward strand.
ATCGGTGCCTTGTAAATTTAATTCACTTGCCAGCTCTGCATTTATAAGAGTTAGCGTAGCTCCGTCGTCCAATAAAGCGTAAGTTTAAATATAACAGCGTGGACCTAGCACTTTGACTGGCGCAATCTTTAATAAAGTATACACCCCTTCCAGTCACAAAACCTCATCATGCTGCTCTGAATCTAAGATAAGTGATTTTGAGGCTTTATTTTTAAGATTTTCAGGTTTTATTTGCAAAGCTTGTGCTTTTCCTTTTAAATTCTTATGAAAATTTCTTTTTTCAGAGAAACTGTGTAGCAAGCTATAATAAGGTTCATGACATTCCGAGAAATTATTCGCTTTACACTCTGATTGTGCATGTCCCGTATTCAAACATCTGTAATATAAACGCAACTTTTTTGCCAAGAACCAACGACGCGATAATGTTTCACGCGTAAATGACACACAGTCGGCTGGCCTATAATTTCCACGAAGACATACGGCACATTCATTTTTTAACACAGCACCACAAAAATCCGATCCTACATCACCGCTACACGAGCTTACAAAAGCTTTTTGTGACTTTATAGGCTTACATTGCTTTTTTTCTGGCTCCACTTCCAAAATTTTTGATTCACAATCCAAATCAAGCAGCCCGCCCGCCATTGCATATTCCACTTCCCGATATAAAAAATCCGCCAGTTTTTTTAGCTCCGTTTTTTCTCTTTGCATTCAAAAGCGTATTTATGAAACAAAATCTTAAAAGCTGATGGCATTTTTCAACTGATATTCTGCACTAGTTCAATACTATGCAAAGAACACACAAAATTTAAGGAGCGAAAAGCAGAGACAGCATTCCTAACCTTAAAAGCGAACTCGGTGATTCTAATTTGATTTAAGGCTTAACTTGAAAGATCATTTAGTTCTTTTACGAGGCTTCTAGCTAGAACTTGTTTATTACCGTAATGTTATTCTNATCAGAGTTTGGGGGCAGATCAGTTTTCCACAATAAACCAGTTTTCCAGATAGATCCCAAACATCTACTTGTTTTTTCTAATATTTGATAAGCTCTTTTATTGTTTGCACTTATCTTTTTTATCTCACTCACACCCATACTTTCGACCTTAAAATATTGTTCAATTAATTCATCGAATTTTTTCCTTTTGTATTTACAAATTTTAAAACATGAACAAATGTTCGAAAAATTTTTTTCTATGATAATTTTCTCTTCGTTTTTTCCAACGCTAGCATATCCATGCACGACCCACCCCAAAGGTGTCAAAGAAATAGCACAATTACGCTTAAAAGTTGCACGAAATTCTTTGTTTAATAATAGCTGCCAATTATCCTGCCCAATCAAAATCTTAGCTTGCGCGTTTTTGTATGGTTAAATAAAAACACTTTGCGTTTTTGCTATATATCGGACAATTTTTTTTGAAATTGACTGACAAGGGAGTGATAAGCCAGATGCGAATATTGCATTTTTAATCTCGAGCTTATTATCATTAGCGTCGATATGAAAATTTACCTTTTTACAAATACATGTTAGCAGAAGCCGTGTTTACAACCCCCTGTATATGTACATCAATATCGGTGCCTTGTAAATTTAATTCACTTGCAAGCTCTGCATTTATGAGAGTGAGCGTAGCTCCGTCGTCCAATAAAGCGTAAGTTTGAATATAACCACGTGGACCTAGCACTTTGACTGGCGCAATCTTTAATAAAGTATACACCCCTTCCAGTCACAAAACCTTATCGTGGTGCTCTGAATCTACGATTGGTGATTTTAAGGCTTTATTTTTAAAATTTTCAGGTTTTATTTGCGAAGCTTGTGCTTTTCCTTTTAAATTCTTACGAAAATTTCTTTTTTCAGAGAAACTGCGTAGCAAGCTATAATGAGGTTTCTGACATTCCGAGCAATTATTCGCTTTACACTGTAATTGTGCATGTCCCGTATTCAAACATCTGTAGCATAAACGCAACTTTTTTGCCAAAAACCAACGACGCGATAATGTTTCACGCGTAAATGACACACAGTCGGCTGGCCTATAATTTTCACGAAGACATACGGCACATTCATTTTTTAACACAGCACCACAAAAATCCGATCCTACATCATCGCTACATGAGCTTACAAAAGCTTTTTGTGACTTTATAGGCTTACATTGCTTTTTTCCTGGCTCCACTTCAAAAATTTTCGATTCACAATCGAAATCAAGCAGCCCGCCCGCCATCGCATCTTCTACTTCCCGATATAAAAAATCCGCCAGTTTTTCTAGCTCTGTTTTTTCCTCTTTGCATTCAAAAGCGTATTTATTGAACAAAATCTTAAAAGCTGATGGCATATTTCAACCGATATTCTGCACTAGTTCAATACTATGCAAATAACACACAAAATTCAAGGAGCGAAAAGCAGAGACAGCATTCCTAACCTTAGAAGCGAACTCGGTGATTCTAATTTGATTTAAGGCTTAACTTGAAAGATCATTTAGTTCTTTTACGAGGCTTCTAGCTAGAACTTGTTTATTACCGTAATGTAATTCTAACGTTGTAATTACCGCTGCTGCATTACATCCACTCACTAGCAAAGGTCCGACCGTTTCGCGAGCTTTTCCTCTCAAAGCACCTAAAAGCCGTGCAACATTTTCCCGATCGGTGTAACCCCCTAGATCTGTTGATACGTCGTTAATTTGCTTAAAATGCAACTATTCTAAAGCATCACCTGAAAATGTTGGCAAATCTTTCCCCGAAGCTAATCTGTTTGACAGATTCGTATCATTTCCTCGATTAGAAGTGTTCCGCGCCACTAACAAAGTTGCTTCTAATACGCTAGCTAGTCGAGAAAATGCACTGTCACGATACTTTTATTACTTTGCACGTAACCAGTCACACCCCTAAATATATTTCCGCCTTGCAGGAAAAACTGCCTTTCACCTCCCTGCAGGTTATTACGAAAATTACCATTCCGCCAATTCGATAATAACTCTTCTTCGAAAATGCCGTGCACATGCCTTTGAGCTTCACGTTGATCGTTCCTACCTTTCGTTCGAAAAACATCATCGAATTCCCGATGAGAAGCTCTATTGACTCGATCATTTGCGCACTCCGAGGACGGAGGGACCAATAATGCGCGTCGCCTACTGTTTGACTTCTCTCTCGGCGTTGATGACGTGAATACATCAATTCTTTGCCTCTTTGGATCGCTTGACTCGGCCTCGTTACTCATGACTCCAACCCTTTTCTTTGCTCCCTTGTAAGCCTTTGGAGGAGCCATGCTTTGCGGAAGCTTATCAGTAGAAACTGCTTCTAACCTTCTTTTTTGTCTTTTCGATTTTCCGAAAAAAAGTCCCGGGTTTCGGCACCAAATTGTAAAAGCCAGGACTTAAAAAAAGATTCGGAAAGATAAATGAAATATGGATAAACTAACTTTATTTATTTTAGGAACAAAAACTTGAAATTAAATTAAAGTGTACCTTTTCGATTAACAGTCGTAAATCGAACTAACAAGGGACCTTATTATTTTTTACAAAAACAAAACTTGGTAACCATGCCAACTACTATAATGTTTTATAACGCGGTAGCATTTTTTTTTAAACAAAACCAAAATACGAGCGAAAGTACATTTCGAACATGCACTATTGCAATTTTAATAAAAATACAACTTATCACCCTAAAATACTTGCCAAACGACCCCGAAGTCTAAAAAGATCTTCGTGCACGTATTCGAGCCTAACCCCTAACTTAGCATACTGTCTGTATCAGTTAAAATTTAAAAAGTTGTAAATAACATGTAAGACAATTTTCTGTGAGTACTTCTCATTTATTTGAACTGAATTATATGTTTACTGATATTTGAGCTGGTTTCCGTCCTGCAAATTGATATATTTGGTCCTCGCTTTTTCAGTCCTTGTGGGCAAAACGGAAATAGCAAAACCGCAGGATAAAACTCCTTACAGTATTTCACATGGGCTATTAGATTTATTTGATGATAAAGAATAAACCTTTTAAATAGTGACGGTTCAAAATGCGGAGAACATTTTTGTCTACGATTTTATACGAAAAAATTGTGTTTTTTAATTATATCTTTAAACCAATCAAAAAATCGACGAAGACCCATCGTAGTAGGTGGTAACCTAGTTTTATAGCTGCAAAATTTTTTTTGATGAAGTAAAAAAATGAATAAATTTTCTACTTCTTCGGCGTTATATTTTGATTATTATAAACAATGATGAACCAATTTTAATAATTCTGATTACAAACTGTTCGTTCCAATAAAACCTACAAATGGCATACCACTGAATATGACTTTTTTTCATTGGCTTAAAGATATAATTGAAAAACACGATTTTTTGCATTTTTTGCATAAAATCGTATTTCAAGTATATCGTCCTACCTGTGAGATTTTTGGGGGTTGGGTGTGCCCTGGGTAGGAAAAGTATGGTTCGCACCCGGTGCGCATCCAACTATACGGCAATCACAAGGAGTCCTGCGGGCCCAGCTTCGCAGGTTCCTTGGGCCTGGTGCTAGCCCTGGCGACATGTGCCAACAGATAAGGCAACAACCATTCCTGTATATTTAATCATCACTATTTTAAAGGTATATTTCTTAGTACCAAATAAACTCAAGAAACCAGGGAAGATACTGTAAGGAATTTCATCTGAAATCAGCCTCTTGACGAGCAAATTTTATGAGCCTGTATATTTTGTGTTTCTGCAGTCGGTCTATGCATTATCATCATCATCATCATTATTGTTATTATTATTATTATTTTTAATATTATTATTTTGTTATTAATATTTTTTTTAATTTATTTCCCTCAACATGGCGTTCCCAAAATGCGCAGTTTTGGTAGATATAATTTTATAAATTATCTCATTAACTGACATACGTATACTCATGTAGCGTACACAGGTTTGGTGCTGATAATTTAAAACGAAATAAGAAATAATAATGTGTCCTGCGATAGTAGAAGCTAATGTATAGTTTTAACTTTTTAAACAATTTACGGGGTTTAAATGAACAAAAATTGGTAGTTGGTGAATAAGAATAATAATAATTTGTCCGCTCAGATCTTTTATTGTGATTTGGGAAACGCCTGTAAAGCTGATTTTTTAGTTTTTCAGCTCGTGTTAAACAGTTTAACTTTGAGCTGAAATATTTCGAGATTCTCCTCTACTTGGGATATAAACATGGACACCGTTGGATTCAGTAGATCAAAATCTATTGAATGAAAAATATTTCATTCCGCAGGTTTTCGCAAGGGAGCTACCTTAAGAGAGTTTACTCGTACCTAAACTTTTTGATAAATAATATCAGCAGTACTGTAACCTGCATGACTATATAATATATACATATATAACGCGACGTACTAACGGTAGCTGTCGAAGGAGAATTATTGTATTTACTAATTTATTGCTCATTCCATAAGCCATGAGTGAAGATGAGACTATAGTTACGTAATCAACAAGTTTCTAGCTATTTTCAAAAAAATTTTCAATTAAATCTTGACATCGATTATCCAGATATTGTAGGTTATGTATCAGAACAGTACTGATTCTCGTAAGACTTCACGTTAAAAGGTCAACAATAAAATTATCAATATCTTACTTTATAAGTCATAAAGGCACTTGAAATTTGAATCAAAGGTTGTTGATACATCAATTCATCTCTGTTCAAAGAATTATTAATGTATTGACGTTAATTTTCTTAGGGAGTGAACTCTCTTAAGGAGGTTCGAGAGTATCATTTAGAGAGGCGAGGAACGTGGAGTCCCCCCTACCCACGCAGATGTGCCCCGTTTACCGTGTATCTCCTCTTGCACTCTACAAACTTGAATCCATATGACTGTAATTAATTATATTTTTGAAAAATGCAAGGCAAGTCATGATTTTTATTGTTGAGTATCTCCTTTTTGTACTAAGATATCTATGAAAACGTTTTTTTTTAATCTAACACGTTTTAAATGTAACGTAATTTTTAATGTAAGAGGCAACCTAATCTTGTTCTGTCATTAGAGATCGAGTTAAACTGATATTATTCAAAAATTTTTTTTTCGGAAATTTTTCGGATAAAAAATCTAAAAAATTCATGTGCACTTATAATATGCTCAAATATAAATTAGTTTTTTTGGCAAGATTCTACATTTTGAACTTTTCTCCCAAACCTTCTTAAAACTGTGTCCTCGCCCCGTGAAAGACTGTGAGGTAGCACAAGCGAACTCTAAAAATTCAGTCCAACGTTCGAGGGGTGAATTTTAAATGGCTGTTTTCGGGGCCTCTGGGTCTTTTTATAGAGAGTGGTGGACCTTGGTAACGCGCTGAATCGAAGAGAACGCAGAAAATCTTGTTGGGAAAAAATCTTGGAAAAAAAATAGTTGTAATAGTAGGGATAACGATAAAGTTAATAGTATTGTGCCTGTCATCAGTTAACATAATTAGGTTTACGGGTAGTATTGACTGATTTTAATGTTGCGAAAATAATTCAGAATTTTCGGTAGAATTTTGGTCAACAATTTTGAAGTTATACTTTTATTAGCCAGGTGCATGTCATGCAGCGCCAATCTTGGTGTCAAAATTATGCAACCGCGGGTACCCAAATTATACGAGCATACACCGATGCACACTTTTAGTAATAATCAATTAATTAGCAAAAAATTAGTATATTTATACATTTGATAATGGATGTTATTATAAAGGTAGGCTTTAGGAATATTACACACTCGATTTGTTTTACTTCTGAAGCTTTAAAAAAAGGTTAACAGTTGGTTGAAAGTAGTCATGTGTGCGATGCTACAGAATTTCAAAGTGATGAAGTTAGCAATTTGACAAGTGCCGTCGTAATAAGGCAGACCTTGGTAACTTCAGCTCCCTACAAAGTTAACGTACACGTACGTTTTATTCAGATTATTTTGAAAATTGTCTAAGTTGCAATGCACATGAAAAGTACCTTTATTTACAGTTGGATAATCATCGAAATTCATGTAATTTTACTGTAATCTGTCTTTGCGCAACTGTTACACTGAACAACACTTCACTTTCTCACACCCATATTTTATAAACGTTTAAATAATAGAAATCACAATGATCATGTCTTATTTCGCGTAACTATCTTTCTTTTTGCCGTCTGCTTCTGAGAGTGTGCTCTAAATCGAAAACTAACGAGGTTTTTTAAATATGTTGTTACATTCAAACATTTTACAACCGTTCTTGGCACTACATAGCTCATTTTTTTACATTTGTGTAACTGCGATTTCATAACATTGATACTATTTATGCAAACGTGATGATAACATTTGTAAATTTGACGAAAAAATGACAGTAATTGGGTACTTCAGGTTTCCTGTTTTTGCCACTACGTACGCTGGTGCCGACTCATCTATCTCCTCCCATCACTTGTGCCTGGCCAATAGGCGCATTATGCGTGAGGGGAAATGGGCGATTTCAGATTCTGACCTTTAGAAAAAGTGTGACGGATGTGGTTTTTTCTTCATACTCCTCCCTTCCCTAGACCACCGTGACGTACTTCCTGTCCCTTCTGAACCACATAACGCCACGCCACTACACCACATATTTTAAATTTTATGAATTTTATATGTTATAACCAACTCTAAAGAAAAAAAAAAAAAAAAATAGTTTGCCAAGCGTTTTGCACCTCTAACCTTCTGTGTATTAGCCAAGACCCTTACCCGCTGTGCTACGAGTGGCACCGACCTACAAAATTCAATTCCTGCATGTTATGATGTAGTTCGTAACAATAACCCTTACGTGATTTTATATTTCTTGTGCATCAATTCATTTGGTTTAATTATAAATTAAAGTAACAAATAATTTTTTTAATAAAATAGTTTTTTTTGTTAAATTTTTTTTTTGAAAACTTGGAACTTAGTATATTTCAGCAGAGCAGATTTCCTGTGTGTGAATAAATATTCATTTACTTATTATTAATTTGTTACTTTTACTATAAATAAACAATTGTTCATATAATTTTTTCATATTTCTTCAAAACTTTGAAAAATAAAAAAAAAATTCTTTTTTTGTACTGTACCAATACAATAATTGATTTTTATTGTGTTTTATTTTTTTACAACTTTTTCAGTCCCGACAAGGATATTATTTACATAATTACCGGGGGAAAAGTTTGGAGAAGTGAAAAAACCGCAAATATGAGCAGCTAAGCTGGCAATTTTTTTACTCATGCGAATGTTCTCACATATATGCTCTTACGCATACTTGATCCCCTTTTTCTAAATTAATTTAAAACCTAACTTGTGAATCTATTTAAAAATTAAATAGGTTTATCCAAAAGTTATCTTTTATACCAAAAAAGTTGGGAGATTTCTACAGATCGTATAAATGCAATTTTATGTGATTTTTCTATAAGGTTACATGTTGATTGCGATTTTTTGAAATTAAACATAGAAAGAAGGGTGCAGTTAAAAGATCAGCAATTTTTTTTTGGTATTTTTTATACTATATTTAATAAATGTTTGATGTAAATAATACCTGTCCAACAAATCTTTGTGTGATGAACGCCTTGAAGGGACATTCACTGGAATGTACTACTATAACTTCTACTCCTGTATTGAAGAAAGCGGTACTATAGGATAGTTTTTCTTAATTTTTTAGATGCAATTATATTTTAAGTATTCAATAGAGTCTAAAAATAAGTGTATAAGAATGACGTTAGAAATGTAATTACCGCCAGGCAGTAGAAAGTTGTTTTTAGATAATCGGAAGATTCGATGAAAGGGTGCATATACAGTATACAGTATTGTACTGGCTAGCCTATATATTGTTAATATTGTACTATACCTTAACACATTATTTCTAACTGTTTATGCATTAAAGACTAAAAAATCAATTAAAACTACACCCAATCAATGTAGGTATACTCTTTTGTACGATAGTTGCACCACCTTTGTACGTAATATTGTTTCATAGGAGGTATTTTTATACTTATAATTATATTGTTTACTACATAATTTAAAAAAAGTATAATTTCATACTTGGGTACCCAAGCACTCACTGTCCACTAGTTTTTCACTGCAAGTATCATTGGAGAAAAAATCAGCATGCATGCCTTAGGGAATTTTCTTACGATGTATCTGAGTCAGGAAAAGGGTAAGGGATCAAGACTTTTCTGTTTCCCTTTACATAAAAAAGAGTAACAAAATTTCACTAGTTTAAAAATTAGTCTATTGCAGTTGGCTTATACAATCATTAGTGTTTAAGAAGGGGTAACTCGGTAAACCATGCATCTGTGAACATGAACGGTAAAAATCTAATAATTCCTTAAAAGTTAATAAAGTTACTTTGCTAGGTTTACTGTAGTTAACACTTGTGTATGTTACATATAGTTGTTGCTGACTACTGGTATATCATGTGTTAAATGTTTTGTGTCTTAACTATATGTCATAATTCTAGCATATAATATTATTTTTATTTGATTTTAATCCAAACGTATTAACTCTAAGTCATTCTACCACTATATTTCAGTGCAGCTGTTCCCAGTTAAACTTTTGCTTTTTCTGGTCTTTTCTGAAATTGTTTCTAGTTATTTGTGTATGGAATAGTATTGCTTTCCAGTGGTTAGTATTGCTGGTCAGCGTAGCTTAGCTTGCATGTGCATGAATCATAGTTGGTCATTGTGCTACAGCTACGAGCAATCTTGCAGATGATTCATCTTTTTTCAGATGCACGTTAATCCTTGCTAACAATACTTTCGAATCAACATGGAAAATTCTGAAGGAATAAGGAAAACAAAATTATGGATAAATGTATTAACGATAGTGTACTGACATCACACCCCCTCCTAAAACTGGTATTACGGCTTTTGACAAAAAAGTCTGGGGACAGTTCACTTAGTGTTAATAACTTATTTACCTAGTTCACAGTACGATCCATTCAATTTACGTACTAAAGTTATATCGTTGTGTACATCAGGTCGTTTGGTTATTAATAAAAACAAAATGATTAAAAAAATTAATTAACTTGAGTTATCTGTGCATAGACGTGTAATTAAAGTAAGCTTAAATTATTCACAATGTAAATTTATATCGTTGCTTAAACTTGACGTGGTGTTGATTTATTTTCTGCCATATATTTAGTAGGTTCATTCTGAGCTTTTTATATTGTATCAGATTTATTAATAGGTAAGGTATCTTTACTTTTAAAGTGTAATTGACTTCCGCTTGATTATTTCAGTTAAGCATAGTGAATACAAATTTTCCTATCTTGGTTTCTTTTTGCTTGTAGTATAATTATATTCTGTTTTACACTTAGTTCATTAATTTCTTTGCGTGTAAAATTATAAGTCGTCCAATAATTATTTAGATTATATTTTAATGTAATATCTCTTAAAATTTCTTTTTTATTTGTTATATTCTTGAAAATGTCATCTTTATTTTTGATGTAGTCACATTCTGTATTCTGAATCGTTTCATTTTTAGTTGACCAATTTAATTGAAAATTACGGTATAAGTTTTCATAATTTATGTCAGTTTAATAATTTTTGGTTGTCTTGTGTGGGTACGTAATATGTCTGATTCTATATCTTTAATGAACGATTAAAATATCTACTTCAGTTTAAATCTTGTTGAAAAATTTTTTTTCTGGATTTTCAGTCTTTCGTTTAGCTAAGATTCGTTATATTTTTATACTGTTATTCTGATTTAGAATGTTTAATTTTCTACCTCTGAGCAACATTATGCCTACGTTTGCTAGCTGAGCTCTTGTAAGGTTTTTACACCCTAAATATTTGTTTGAAAAGTTTCTACAGTAAAGTTTCTCATTCTTACAAACTTTTAGCTGTTTTATAGAGATTTCTCGTCAAACACCTGGTTTATAATAGCAGGTTCGTTACCTTTTGATTTAGTATCAAGAAGTTCAGCTTCTTGTTTTAATGGTTGCACTGGATTATTTCGACTAGTGTTATTTGTTATATTAAAATTATTGTTAACTGGAGCAAAAAGAATCTCTTTCTAGCGCTGTTTAGATAATTCTCATTCGATAATTTCTTGGTTATCAGAATAGAAAGGGTCTTAAGACGAGGTAAGTTTATGTTTTGCTTCATATTTGCAAATATTTTAGTTGTACATGTTTCAGTCAATGAAGCATTTTTTACTGAACATGGAGAGTAACCAGGCGTTTTATGAGAAAATCGACTGCTTGCATTGTTCTTTAGCTTTCCGGGCTTGTTATATCACGAATGGTTACCATTTTTTCAACATTTGTAACTTCTAGGAACAATAAAAATATTTCCAGATATGGCTGAATTTTTTTTTTGTTGGGGAGTCTAGTGCAATATACCTGGATCGATTTTATAACTGACACATAATCTTATGAGGTTGACATTCTTTGCTCATACGCCCTTATTTCTTGCAGATAATTCAGATGTGCTGAAGGCTCACCAAGTGTGAGTAGTTTGTGGCTATGTATCCAAGACTGCCCTTAATTTAACATGTAACAATATATTGGTCTATGCTGTGGTTTAAATATTTTTACAGTTTGCAATTTCTTTGCTTGGGTTTGTATAAAAAGCAATCAATAGCACAATGTTCTGCTCTATAGCATAATTCACAAGCTGATCACTGTATTTTGCATCGTTGGTCTATATGTCCTTTTTTACCTTATATTTCACATTGACTTGTATCCTTAGTTGGTACGCTTACGTTGCATTTTATTACTGTAGTAGATTGTATACTTAATTGCAGGTTTTGATCTCAAAAATGCTAGTTTTATTCAAAAACATCATGGTAAGCTTTACAGCGATCAAATTTTTCTGTTGTCCTAGCCTGGCCCCGTGCATTTCAAGAGTGTGCTAATACTGACTTTTGAATTGATTGACTGTTTCCATGGGAGCGTATATTGTTCCAATATAACTTTTCAAATTTTTAATTGTATTAAAACACTGATTGAAGAGGGCTGTTTTGCTTTTTACCAAAAAGTGTACCTTATATCATTTTAGTAAAATTAAGTACATAGGCTTCGTTTATAAACTCTTTGGCATCGCCGTCACCGTCGAGGAATGCGCTTAACTGTATGTTTTTTCCGTTGTAGATTAGTTAAAAGCATAATGTGTCTCTAGAAGGGAAACTTTAAGTCATTTTAATTTAGGCAAAAAAGGAGAATAAAAAAAAAATTGTTAAATCTTATTTTTGAATTTTGGTTTTTATGCTAACAGTAATAATAAGTAGGAACTATTGCAAGTTCATACTTTGAAAATTTTTATTATAATAGTACTGTGTCTGTCGTGAGTTAACAAGGTTGACGGGTAGTTTTGACTAATGATAATGTTGCAAAAAAAATTTAGATTTTTTAGTAGACATTAAGTCAACATGTTTTGTACTGTTTGTCTTTGCAGGGGATACCAGTACGCATTCCTCTGGAAATTATAAATTTTATTACCCGTGTTGGAGTTAGGTATGTAGAATTTCTCACGACATATCTAAGACAAAAAAGGGAAAATAGTCAAGATTTTTCTGTTTTCCTTTGCATTTAAAAAAGTAACAAAACTAAACCAGCTTACAAACTAAGCTATTACAGTTGGTTCATAATATCGTTAGTGTTATGAAAAAGAATTACTCTACAAATTATGCGTCTGCGAACATGAACAGTAAAAATCGAGTTATTTCTTGAAAATTAATAAAGTTGCTCAGCTTGATTTACCGTAGTTAGCACTTCTTTATGTTACATAGAGGTGTTGCTGGCTACAGGAATATTATGTATAGGTTGTTTTGTTTTTTTACTGTATGTAATAATTCTAGCATTTTATATTATTTTCGTTTGATTTCAGTCGATGGGTGCTTACTCTACGTTATTCTAATATTATATCTCAGTGCAGCTGTTCCCAGTCAAACTTTCACATTTTCACGGTTTTTCTGATAATATTTCCAGTTATTTGTGTTACGTCGACTATCAGTGCACTATATCAATTTTTAAAATAACAANCACTATTTATTTATTTCCATCACAAATATCTCGCTAAAATGGTCCTTTATCCACAATTTTTAATACAGCATATTACAGAGAAAGACTTCATCTATAAAACGTATATATTCAGTCTGCTGGGACATTTAATTTAGGTTTATTATAAACGAAACAAATTGTTTTTCACGCTGCCCCATAGGAACACGTGGTAATAGTCACAACTTTGAGCTCGGATTTCTCAAAATTTTGACCCATTCGAAATATAATTTAGACCACCATTAAATTCAGTAGACTTTTATTTACAAGAAATATTATATCTCTGTTTGGGGACTTTTATAAAGGAGCCCCCTTAAGCTTGCCTGTAATTCAAGTCGCGGAACCGACTTCGGTTTTACTGGAGCCACCCTTGATTTGGCCATTATCAAAGCTGTATGAAACAATTCTCCTTTCATCTCAAAACGAATATAAACACATGCTGCATGAGCCTGCAAGCTTGCATCGCAAAAAACATGTAGTTGAGGGTTTTTAAAAGCTTGACCTTTTAGTGTTAGGCAACGAGGAACACGACAATTACTTAACCCTTGCAAACTTTGCAACCATATAAACCAATCCTTGTACTCCTTATCACGAATTATATTATCCCAACCAACCCCACTACGCCATACGTTTTGCATTATTATTTTGGACTTTAACAAGAAAGGGCAAATCAGATCAAGCGGATCATATACCGCCATTATGACTTTCAAAAATTTGCGTTTAGTTGGCTTTCTCTCCCCTGACAACAAATCGAATGCGGAACGATGCAAACCTACATTGAAACCGAGCGTATCAGCTTTATTATCCCATACAAGACCCATAACGCGTTCTCCTTTTTGATCACACAATTGTTTTTTATTATTTTTAGGTTGTGAAATTTTAGAGACTTCTTTGTTGGCATGTAAATGATTACTTGTCCAGCTGTGCATTTTAAAATTCGCGCGTGAGTTTATTTTGATCACATTTTGAATTAAATTTCGTGCTAACTCTACCGTTCGCTGACTTGATAAGTAATCATCTACATACGAATTTCTGACCACACTTATAGAGGCCTCTGGCATTTCCCCTGAAAAGCAAGCCGCATTAGTATCTTTCACGTAAAGAGCAATACATTGAGAAGAGTTAGCCCCAAAAATTAAACTTGACATTTCGTAAACTACAGGATATGACTTACGATCGACCCCCCTCCAAAGAAATCGTAAAGCACTACGATCTTCCTCCCTTATTTTCACGCGCACATAGAAATTGTTACGTGGGAAAACCGAAAGGTAAGGAGGTGCTTCGCGAGAACGATCAAAACCTTAGAACCTTAAAGACTTTTATTCAAGATACTTATTTATAAGGCAAAGACGCGTGTGTGTTTCCAATTAATTTCCCGATCTCTCCGAGTATTCTCTTCGTTCTCCTCCCTGTCCCAGTCTTCTCTTCGTTCTCCTCCCTGTCCCGGTCTCCTCTTCGTTCTCTCGATTTTGAAGCTTGCCGGGCCTTATATTCCCTCGTTCCCCTCCCGTCGGTACCCTCTTGATAAGGTAGCTTCGTGGTCACCAGGGGGAGTTAGTATAATATGCCTAGCATATCGTACATAACAATATCTTTAATACCAGCCGAAAACGCAACTTCGTACTGTCTGAATCGAATCAAAACTCCAAATAAATTTTGAAGCAAGTCTGACCCCGTGAGAAGTTGATCATTTAAGCTTACTCCTGCTGATTTGGCAGCCGCGTCAAAAACAAGTCTCACCCTTCCCGGCTTGTTTATATTTGTTACCCCGAAGTGTGGTAAATACCAAATTCGCGATCGCAGTAAATCTTCGTCGATTTTTCGCACATATCCAGCATGAAGAAATCTTTGCATTTATTTACAGTATAAATCGAAGAAATTTTTATTTTTATCCATCTTTTTTTCAAGTGAGTATAAGTGCTTTAAAGCTGTAACCCGACTATCAGAGTTTGGGGGCAGATCAGTTTTCCACAATAAACCAGTTTTCCAGATAGATCCCAAACATCTACTTGTTTTTTCTAATATTTGATAAGCTCTTTTATTGTTTGCACTTATCTTTTTTATCTCACTCACACCCATACTTTCGACCTTAAAATATTGTTCAATTAATTCATCGAATTTTTTCCTTTTGTATTTACAAATTTTAAAACATGAACAAATGTTCGAAAAATTTTTTTCTATGATAATTTTCTCTTCGTTTTTTCCAACGCTAGCATATCCATGCACGACCCACCCCAAAGGTGTCAAAGAAATAGCACAATTACGCTTAAAAGTTGCACGAAATTCTTTGTTTAATAATAGCTGCCAATTATCCTGCCCAATCAAAATCTTAGCTTGCGCGTTTTTGTATGGTTAAATAAAAACACTTTGCGTTTTTGCTATATATCGGACAATTTTTTTTGAAATTGACTGACAAGGGAGTGATAAGCCAGATGCGAATATTGCATTTTTAATCTCGAGCTTATTATCATTAGCGTCGATATGAAAATTTACCTTTTTACAAATACATGTTAGCAGAAGCCGTGTTTACAACCCCCTGTATATGTACATCAATATCGGTGCCTTGTAAATTTAATTCACTTGCAAGCTCTGCATTTATGAGAGTGAGCGTAGCTCCGTCGTCCAATAAAGCGTAAGTTTGAATATAACCACGTGGACCTAGCACTTTGACTGGCGCAATCTTTAATAAAGTATACACCCCTTCCAGTCACAAAACCTTATCGTGGTGCTCTGAATCTACGATTGGTGATTTTAAGGCTTTATTTTTAAAATTTTCAGGTTTTATTTGCGAAGCTTGTGCTTTTCCTTTTAAATTCTTACGAAAATTTCTTTTTTCAGAGAAACTGCGTAGCAAGCTATAATGAGGTTTCTGACATTCCGAGCAATTATTCGCTTTACACTGTAATTGTGCATGTCCCGTATTCAAACATCTGTAGCATAAACGCAACTTTTTTGCCAAAAACCAACGACGCGATAATGTTTCACGCGTAAATGACACACAGTCGGCTGGCCTATAATTTTCACGAAGACATACGGCACATTTATTTTTTAACACAGCACCACAAAAATCCGATCCTACATCATCGCTACATGAGCTTACAAAAGCTTTTTGTGACTTTATAGGCTTACATTGCTTTTTTCCTGGCTCCACTTCAAAAATTTTCGATTCACAATCGAAATCAAGCAGCCCGCCCGCCATCGCATCTTCTACTTCCCGATATAAAAAATCCGCCAGTTTTTCTAGCTCTGTTTTTTCCTCTTTGCATTCAAAAGCGTATTTATTGAACAAAATCTTAAAAGCTGATGGCATATTTCAACCGATATTCTGCACTAGTTCAATACTATGCAAATAACACACAAAATTCAAGGAGCGAAAAGCAGAGACAGCATTCCTAACCTTAGAAGCGAACTCGGTGATTCTAATTTGATTTAAGGCTTAACTTGAAAGATCATTTAGTTCTTTTACGAGGCTTCTAGCTAGAACTTGTTTATTACCGTAATGTAATTCTAACGTTTTAATTACCGCTGCTGCATTACATCCACTCACTAGCAAAGGTCCGACCGTTTCACGAGCTTTTCCTCTCAAAGCACCTAAAAGCCGCGCAACATTTTCCCGATCGGTGTAACCCCCTAGATCTGTTGATACGTCGTAAATTTGCTTAAAATGCAACTATTCTAAAGCATCACCTGAAAATGTTGGCAAATCTTTCCCCGAAGCTAATCTGTTTGACAGATTCGTATCATTNATCTAAGACAAAAAAGGGGAAAGGGTCAAGACTTTTCTGTTTTCCTTTGCATTCAAAAATGTCAGAAAACTAAGCTCTAATACGATATAAAACTCAACTGGCTGGAAAACTAAGCTATTACAGTTGGTTTATACTATCGTTAGTGTTATCAAAAAAATTTATTCTATAAATTATGCGTCTGTGAACATGAACGGTGAAAATCGAGTTATTTCTTGAATGTTAATAAAGTTGCTCAGCTTGGTGTACCGTAGTTGGCACTTCTGTATGTTACATACAGGTGATGCTGGCTACGGGAATATTATGTATAGGTTGTTTTGTGTTTTTACAATATGTAATAATTTTAGCATTTTCTATTATTTTTGTTTGATTTTACTCGATGGGTACTTACTCTACGTTATTCTAACATAATATCTCAGTGCAGCTGTTCCCAGTCAAACTTTTGCTTTTTCACGGTTTTTCTGAAAATATTTCCAGTTATTTGTGTAACGTCGACTATCAGTGCACCATATATATTTTCGAAATAACAAACTCATTAAGTATTTATTAAAGTCGACTCGCGCAAACATCATTAAATATTTATAGCATACGCATACCGCACATTTTAGTGCGTCTACTAACAGCTTACAGCTTTTATAATTTTTCTTTTGTTTTAGTCTAGCCCCGTGCATTGTAAAGAGTCTGCTAATACTAATTTTTCAATCGACTAACTGTGTCCGTGGAAGCGTATTTTATTCCAATAAAATTTTAGAAGTCTTTAATTAATTTAAATAACTGATAAAATAAAGCTATTTGCTTCTCACCAAGCAGTCTACCTTTTAGTTTAGTTTTAAGCATAACGTGTCTCCGGAAGTGAAACTTTAAGCCATTTCGGTTAAGGTGAGAAAGGTTAGGAAAAATAAGAACTGGTGAATCCTAATTTCAAATATTAATTTCTACTGAACAGTTTTATTAAGTAGGGACTTATACCACCCCATACTCTTCAATTTCTTGATATTTTGTATAATTAACGATTATCTTTGACAAGCTAAACAACCGCTTGCTATTCACGTAGATAGTAATTCGTCAAATAATTAGTCACTTGCAAGGATATTTCTTAAATTATAACATTAAAATACGTAGTTTGCTTATAGTTATAGGAATCTTTAAGAGTTTAAAAATGGTCGCTACAGCTCCAACTTTGCGTAATTAGTTTATTATAAATGGGTGGCTAATTTTGCTTTCGAAATACTTACGTTATTTTCTTTAACGTATCAGCAGATTTAAGAAAATGGCGTATTTTATTAGATAAATCACCACGATGAGGCATTACAATGGACTGAGAACAGGGTTGAAAATGTAGATATTCAGTTACTGACACCCAATGACTGCCAATTTTTAATTACTGTCCATGAATTACTGTTATCTCGGTTTCTTAAGACTGTGAAATGTGATGTTTATGTAACATAGAGTGTTCTTAACGATAGAAAAAAATCAAAAACATTTTATCCTGACACTCTGTAATTACAACATTTTTTTCAATAAGCTATTACCATTTAGATCGTTAACACTTTATTTTGACTTTTGTGCTATTATCTAAATAACTGTAGTATTAGAGGGAATCATTTAATAAGATGAGTTTATTCATAACAATACACAAAAATTATTGTATATCTTGTGAATATGTCAAACTCTTAAGCACGATTGTATGTTTCTGAAACATTCAATTTTTACACAAATAAATAAGTAATGAAAAATCAGTAAAATAGTGTCATTGCCTTCACAATTAACCTATTGTTTCTGTCCTATTCTGTTATTATATATTTTTTGTCGAATTCCACGACTAGTTGTTGTTGCTTTGCTTATTCACTTTTTTATTTTTTAATCCTTTTTTTCTTTTCCAAATATTTTTTCTCCCTGCACTTTCTTTCTTTCTCTGTTGCTCTTTTTTTTTGTTTTCCTGATTCTCAATTTGAATTTTTTTTTTCAACAAAATAATCTTTTCCTTATCCATTTTTTCTGTCTATTTTTTCTCAACTGCTTTTCGCCACTAAGGACCAGATACAACAGATAAAAGCTTTTTTTATCGGATTTTTTGCTACTCGAATTAAAGATATTATGATCAGTCGAATATAAATATTCAGAAATTGAGTCTAAAGATGGTCTTGAGTTTTTAGTTATAGTTTGCAAAATTTTATTTGAAAAATAAGATTATAATTCAGTTAAACTTAAAATCGTAACTGTTTGCATCTCTGTATTTTTAGTAAGAGCATGAATTTTTTTTTTACTTTCAGATTTTGGACATCAAAGTGGAAACGATGTTTTGGAATTATGCAAACTAGGTTTTATTATAATATTAGCGCTAATAGCGTTATCCATAAAGTTATCAATAATTGTGATAATACCATAATTTGAATTAGTTAGCTTTTTTTTGCAGCAGCTATTGTTTCATAATTATGTTCTTCTTTTTAAAACTTTCTTGAAAACATAAATTAAGTATAACATTATAAGACAATTGAAATTTCTCTTTTATATAACATTAGAGTACTGAACAGAAATAATTTATAACATTTATTTGTTTATTTCAATTGTCCAAATTACTCGTTGATCTTTTGTACCATAATATGTTTAGTTTTAAAGATAGGTTGAGCTCGACTTTGTCCCAATTTATGAAATTATCTTTATAATTGGTCATTTATCGTATGCGTAATAAATTTTTTCTTGTAAACTTATAAAGATACATAAAATATACAACTATTTAATTTTTTTATGAAACATGTTGCATACCAGAAACATCAATTTTCACGTTCCATGAACAGGAACACTTTCCGCAAATAGGGAGATTTACCTTAAACGCTTATACGAAAGTACATTTCGAACATGCACTATTGCAATTTTAATAAAAATACAACTTATCACCCTATTTTTCGCACATATCCAGCATGAAGAAATCTTTGCATTTATTTACAGTATAAA
Source organism: Copidosoma floridanum (assembly GCF_000648655.2). The sequence goes on from NW_019379693.1 coordinate 335,513, forward strand.
TCGAAGAAATTTTTATTTTTATCCATCTTTTTTTCAAGTGAGTATAAACGCTTTAAAGCTGTAACCCGACTATCAGAGTTTGGGGGCAGATCAGTTTTCCACAATAAACCAGTTTTCCAGATAGATCCCAAACATCTACTTGTTTTTTCTAATATTTGATAAGCTCTTTTATTGTTTGCACTTATCTTTTTTATCTCACTCACACCCATNTCCACAATTTTTAATACAGCATATTACAGAGAAAGACTTCATCTATAAAACGTATATATTCAGTCTGCTGGGACATTTAATTTAGGTTTATTATAAACGAAACAAATTGTTTTTCACGCTGCCCCATAGGAACACGTGGTAATAGTCACAACTTTGAGCTCGGATTTCTCAAAATTTTGACCCATTCGAAATATAATTTAGACCACCATTAAATTCAGTAGACTTTTATTTACAAGAAATATTATATCTCTGTTTGGGGACTTTTATAAAGGAGCCCCCTTAAGCTTGCCTGTAATTCAAGTCGCGGAACCGACTTCGGTTTTACTGGAGCCACCCTTGATTTGGCCATTATCAAAGCTGTATGAAACAATTCTCCTTTCATCTCAAAACGAATATAAACACATGCTGCATGAGCCTGCAAGCTTGCATCGCAAAAAACATGTAGTTGAGGGTTTTTAAAAGCTTGACCTTTTAGTGTTAGGCAACGAGGAACACGACAATTACTTAACCCTTGCAAACTTTGCAACCATATAAACCAATCCTTGTACTCCTTATCACGAATTATATTATCCCAACCAACCCCACTACGCCATACGTTTTGCATTATTATTTTGGACTTTAACAAGAAAGGGCAAATCAGATCAAGCGGATCATATACCGCCATTATGACTTTCAAAAATTTGCGTTTAGTTGGCTTTCTCTCCCCTGACAACAAATCGAATGCGGAACGATGCAAACCTACATTGAAACCGAGCGTATCAGCTTTATTATCCCATACAAGACCCATAACGCGTTCTCCTTTTTGATCACACAATTGTTTTTTATTATTTTTAGGTTGTGAAATTTTAGAGACTTCTTTGTTGGCATGTAAATGATTACTTGTCCAGCTGTGCATTTTAAAATTCGCGCGTGAGTTTATTTTGATCACATTTTGAATTAAATTTCGTGCTAACTCTACCGTTCGCTGACTTGATAAGTAATCATCTACATACGAATTTCTGACCACACTTATAGAGGCCTCTGGCATTTCCCCTGAAAAGCAAGCCGCATTAGTATCTTTCACGTAAAGAGCAATACATTGAGAAGAGTTAGCCCCAAAAATTAAACTTGACATTTCGTAAACTACAGGATATGACTTACGATCGACCCCCCTCCAAAGAAATCGTAAAGCACTACGATCTTCCTCCCTTATTTTCACGCGCACATAGAAATTGTTACGTGGGAAAACCGAAAGGTAAGGAGGTGCTTCGCGAGAATGATCTAAATCTTGGAACCTTAAAGACTTTTATTCAAGATACTTATTTATAAGGCAAAGACGCGTGTGTGTTTCCAATTAATTTCCCGATCTCTCCGAGTATTCTCTTCGTTCTCCTCCCTGTCCCAGTCTTCTCTTCGTTCTCCTCCCTGTCCCGGTCTCCTCTTCGTTCTCTCGATTTTGAAGCTTGCCGGGCCTTATATTCCCTCGTTCCCCTCCCGTCGGTACCCTCTTGATAAGGTAGCTTCGTGGTCACCAGGGGGAGTTAGTATAATATGCCTAGCATATCGTACATAACAATATCTTTAATACCAGCCGAAAACGCAACTTCGTACTGTCTGAATCGAATCAAAACTCCAAATAAATTTTGAAGCAAGTCTGACCCCGTGAGAAGTTGATCATTTAAGCTTACTCCTGCTGATTTGGCAGCCGCGTCAAAAACAAGTCTCACCCTTCCCGGCTTGTTTATATTTGTTACCCCGAAGTGTGGTAAATACCAAATTCGCGATCGCAGTAAATCTTCGTCGATTTTTCGCACATATCCAGCATGAAGAAATCTTTGCATTTATTTACAGTATAAATCGAAGAAATTTTTATTTTTATCCATCTTTTTTTCAAGTGAGTATAAACGCTTTAAAGCTGTAACCCGACTATCAGAGTTTGGGGGCAGATCAGTTTTCCACAATAAACCAGTTTTCCAGATAGATCCCAAACATCTACTTGTTTTTTCTAATATTTGATAAGCTCTTTTATTGTTTGCACTTATCTTTTTTATCTCACTCACACCCATACTTTCGACCTTAAAATATTGTTCAATTAATTCATCGAATTTTTTCCTTTTGTATTTACAAATTTTAAAACATGAACAAATGTTCGAAAAATTTTTTTCTATGATAATTTTCTCTTCGTTTTTTCCAACGCTAGCATATCCATGCACGACCCACCCCAAAGGTGTCAAAGAAATAGCACAATTACGCTTAAAAGTTGCACGAAATTCTTTGTTTAATAATAGCTGCCAATTATCCTGCCCAATCAAAATCTTNTGAGGGGTCATATAACATATTCAAGAACACTGTAGAGTCAGATAGTTTGACGATTGGTTGTCTTACATTTCACTAGTATTTTTTTGGTCGAGACAAGCTTGTAGGTATAAATAAAAAAAATCCTTTTCTGGCAGTGAAGTTTTGACCCGTATCGTATATATTTCTAATATTTTTCATCCATACATTTTTTTTATATAATGTTTCCCTCATACTCCTCCAATCTCTTTTCATATGTGGTCAGATTTAGGAAAGGATTTAATAGGGTATTTTTTTATTGTCAACTACCACTCTCGACGCCGTAGACGTATTTGCTGACTTAGTTTGCTGCTTTTTCGATATTTTTTTTTTTTTTTTTTTTTGTTTTTTACAACAGCAAAGCTTTTATTTTACCTCTCTAATGTCTAGAGAAAGTGTACTTTTTAAGATGTTTGCGTGGCAACTGAGTTCTCAAAGCTGAGCTTCAACTCTACTTGCGTCACAGCGTGATTTTTTTCTTTTTGCGTCAGTAGAATCTCCGTGTGTGATCCTTATAGATGCAATTTTATTTTTTTTTTTTTTGCAAAAGCAGGAGCAGCTCGCGTACACAGCTGCGCAATGTTGTTATGTAAGTGACAGCTTATGTGATTGCAAGCATCTTTTATTTTTTTCCAGTTAAGCATGCGGGTTGTAGATTCGTATGCCTTCTCTCCAATATCGACGACCCTGTTTGAATTAGGGTGGCCTAGTAACGTTGACAACAATTTTCTAAAGCTCACGTAGTAAAATATATGGTTATGTTTTACGTTCGAGGCAAAAGGAAGCTGATGACAGTAATATAATTAAGGGTGCTCAAACTGAATGTAATACTGCCATTTTAACTTAATGAAATCTAAGTAATTGATAACTATTTTTTTGAATTACTATGAAACAGCAACTATGACTTTATATGCCTTCAAATTTTCAAAACGATTGACGGGTGCTGTATTTATTGAAAGTGACTAAAAATCTATTGGTTTTATATGGTGGATTACAGTTTTTCTAAAGTAGATAAGATTGCAAACATTCAATAATTATTATAATTAATTTGAGATACTATTTTGTATACGTAACTACGATAATTTTATCTGGAATGCATGTAGATCACTGCAATATTTTTTTAACGTAATATTAAATTATTAAGTCTAAAAAGATCTTCGTGCACGTATTCGAGCCTACATGACAAACATAAAGGTCTATTGACCCGTGAGGCTCAAAAGCCCTTTGAAAGCTTATTCTTTCAAAGGCAGGCATAAATAATTTTTGGGGAAAAAACAAATTTAAAAATTATTATTTTAAACGTACTTTCACCTTACAATCTCAATTTCTTTTCTTCCGTAACAATAATTTTCGTTTGATTCCAATCAATGGGTACTTACTCTACGTCATTCTAACATTGTATCTCAGTGCAGCTGTTCCCAGTCAAACTTTCGCTTTTTCACGGTTTTTCTGAAAATATTTCCAGTAATTTGTGTAACGTCGACTATCAGTGCACCATATATATTTTCGAAATAACAAACTCATTAAGTATTTATCAAAGTCGACTCGCGCAAACATCATTAAATATTGATAGCATACGCATACCGCACATTTTAGTGCGTCTACTAACAGCTTACAGCTTTTTTAATTTTCCTTTTGTTTTAGTCTAGCCCCGTGCATTGTAAAGAGTCTGCTAATACTAATTTTTGAATCGATTTACTGTGTCCGTGGAAGCGTATATTATTCCAATAAAATTTTCGAAGTCCTTAATTGAATTGAATAACTGATAAAATAGGGCTATTTGCTCCTTACCAAGCAGTCTACCTTTTAGTTTAGTTTTAAGCATAACGTGTCTCCGGAAGTGAAACTTTAAGCCATTTCGGTTAAGGTGAGAAAGGTTAGTAAAATTAAGAACTGGTGAATCCTAATTTTAAATATTAATTTCTACTGAACAGTTTTATTAAGTAGGGACTTATACCACCCCATACTCTTCAATTTCTTGATATTTTGTATAATTAACGATTATCTTTGACAAGCTAAATAACCGCTTGCTATTCACGTAGATAGTAACTCGTCAAATAATAAGTCACTTGCAAGGATATTTCATAAATTATAACATTAAAATACGTAGTTTGCTTATAGTTATAGGAATCTTTAAGAGTTTAAAAATGGTCGCCACAGATCCAACTTTGCGTAATTAGTTTATTATAAATGGGTGGCTAATTTGGCTTTCGAAATACTTACGTTATTTTCTTTAACGTATCAGCAGATTTAAGAAAATGGCGTATTTTATTAGATAAATCACCACGATGAGGCATTACAATGGACTGAGAACAGGGTTGAAAAAGTAGATATTCATTTACTGACACCCAATTACTGCCAATTTTTAATTACTGTCTATGAATTACTGTCATCTCGGTTTCTTAAGAGTGTGAAATGTGATGTTTATGAAACATAGAGTGTACTTAACGATAGAAAAAAATCAAAAACATTTTATCCTGACACTCTGTAATTACAACATTTTTTTCAATAAGCTATTACCATTTAGATCGTTAACACTTTATTTTGACTTTTGTGCTATTATCTAAATAACTGTAGTATTAGAGGGAATCATTTAATAAGATGAGTTTATTCATAACAATACACAAAAATTATTGTATATCTTGTGAATATGTCAAACTCTTAAGCACGATTGTATGTTTCTGAAACATTCAATTTTTACACAAATAAATAAGTAATGAAAAATCAGTAAAATAGTGTCATTGCCTTCACAATTAACCTATTGTTTCTGTCCTATTCTGTTATTATATATTTTTTGTCGAATTCCACGACTAGTTGTTGTTGCTTTGCTCATTCACTTTTTTATTTTTTAATCCTTTTTTTCTTTTCCAAATATTTTTTCTCCCTGCACTTTCTTTCTTTCTCTGTTGCTCTTTTTTTTTGTTTTCCTGATTCTCAATTTGAATTTTTTTTTTCAACAAAATAATCTTTTCCTTATCCATTTTTTCTGTCTATTTTTTCTCAACTGCTTTTCGCCACTAAGGACCAGATACAACAGATAAAAGCTTTTTTTATCGGATTTTTTGCTACTCGAATTAAAGATATTATGATCAGTCGAATATAAATATTCAGAAATTGAGTCTAAAGATGGTCTTGAGTTTTTAGTTATAGTTTGCAAAATTTTATTTGAAAAATAAGATTATAATTCAGTTAAACTTAAAATCGTAACTGTTTGCATCTCTGTATTTTTAGTAAGAGCATGAATTTTTTTTTTACTTTCAGATTTTGGACATCAAAGTGGAAACGATGTTTTGGAATTATGCAAACTAGGTTTTATTATAATATTAGCGCTAATAGCGTTATCCATAAAGTTATCAATAATTGTGATAATACCATAATTTGAATTAGTTAGCTTTTTTTTGCAGCAGCTATTGTTTCATAATTATGTTCTTCTTTTTAAAACTTTCTTGAAAACATAAATTAAGTATAACATTATAAGACAATTGAAATTTCTCTTTTATATAACATTAGAGTACTGAACAGAAATAATTTATAACATTTATTTGTTTATTTCAATTGTCCAAATTACTCGTTGATCTTTTGTACCATAATATGTTTAGTTTTAAAGATAGGTTGAGCTCGACTTTGTCCCAATTTATGAAATTATCTTTATAATTGGTCATTTATCGTATGCGTAATAAATTTTTTCTTGTAAACTTATAAAGATACATAAAATATACAACTATTTAATTTTTTCATGAAACATGTTGCATACCAGAAACATCAATTTTCACGTTCCATGAACAGGAACACTTTCCGCAAATAGGGAGATTTACCTTAAACGCTTATACTACGCATATGCAGGAGAAAAAACACTACAAAAATCAACTTGACAACAATTTTCTAAAGCTCACGTAGTAAAATATATGGTTATGTTTCACGTTCGAGGCAAAAGGAAGCTGATGACAGTAATATAATTAAGGGTGCTCAAACTGAATGTAATACTGCCATTTTAACTTAATGAAATCTAAGTAATTGATAACTATTTTTTTGAATTACTATGAAACAGCAACTATGACTTTATATGCCTTCAAATTTTCAAAACGATTGACGGGTGCTGTATTTATTGAAAGTGACTAAAAATCTATTGGTTTTATATGGTGGATTACAGTTTTTCTAAAGTAGATAAGATTGCAAACATTCAATAATTATTATAATTAATTTGAGATACTATTTTGTATACGTAACTACGATAATTTTATCTGGAATGCATGTAGATCACTGCAATATTTTTTTAACGTAATATTAAATTATTAATAATTAATATTCGTTATTTTGCTTAAAATGGCAGTAATCGCGGTAGTGTCAGTAATACCTAGATTAACTCCAAGACTTGCTTTGTATTCAACAAGGTTTTTGATAATAAGAAAAAAAGGAAAGTGTATAGGTCTTTTTGTTTAACTATTGTTACGTAGGATAAAAAAGCTGGTAAGGAGGTGCGTCACGAAAAGAACTCAACTCGTTGGTCAATTATTTATTAGCTTCTTGAAGGCAGAGGCGTGTGTGTTTCGCGCGGTGTTTTCTACTTATCGTTCGGTCTCTTGCCTAAAAGACGCTCGAGTGCCCCGATTCGTGTCTCGCAGGGCCTTATATAGGCTCGTTTCCACTATTGGTGTCCTTTACTAGCGTAGACCTGTAGTTACTAGGGTGAGTCAGTATGATATGTCCAGCATATCGTACGTAACACGTCCGAGGCCGCGACGTCGTTCGTCCTCGACGACGCTGAATTTTGTTTGGTGGCCGTTGTACCTATGATTGTGTGTGTGATNCGGTTTGACGAACAAGCTATTCGTTAATTTAGACATGGCAGTCAATTCTATATCCCGTTACGATTTTGTGTGACGTTTCAGGTGTTGTGGTTATCAGTATATCATGATGGTAGGAGTGGGATTGTTTCTAGTGGAGAACGATAGAAGGAAGGAAAAAGAGGAGGTTTAATCTCTCATACTCGACGTGGGCTCATGGGCCTTTTCCAAAAGTAGTTTTATTTTTCCTGAAATTGTTTTATTTATTTTTTATCATTCCTCCATGTTTCTCTCTACCTAACAATGATTGCTAAAATTTTTATTTATTTATTTTTTTTTTACAATAATGAAGTCAATCGGGTAATCAAGAATAAAATTATTTTAATTTACAAGTATAAGTCAGCTTATACGTCTATTTTTTCCTTCTTATTTGTCTTTACCATTCATAATGTGTACATTTGGCCTGTGAGTTAATTCTACTCCCATTGAGTACGTCTACTCACTAGAGAGTGCCACACGCGCCCCTCATTCGCTTTGCTTTTTTTCATTCACGTTACATCAAATTACAATTGATTAATATTATTAATGCTTTGTTCATGCGTACCTTTCCATTATAGTTGTTGTTTTTTTTTTGCAAATCTAAGTCTAACGTATATGAATATCTAGTTTGCGGCGTGTCCGGGGCCGCGAAAAAAGTTTTATCGTAAACCTAATTATTCCCACTCTTTTTGTCATATTTTCGCGCTGCGTCCGGGGGCCGCGAAAATTTTAGAAATCTGAATTTTTGTACGTATTTTTACAATAGTCTATCTCCACAAGGGGATGGGTTAATTGTCAGAATATCTGTTGGTTGCGCAGTAATCACTTATTTCATATTTTCTTTCCGTATGATTTGTTGCTCACTCGCGGCTCGTCCGAGGGCCGCGAATTCATGGAAACTAACGCTTGTCGCTATATATATGTATTATACACGTATGTTTCTGTTTATCCTGTCTTCCTATACAATATACTATGTCGGTATACTAGCTTTATTTTTCTTATATCCTGTATGTCTTCTGTCATTGTTATTATTAATATGACTATCATTATTATTATTATTATTAATATTGTTATAACTATCGTCGTTGTATTCTCTTCAGTCAATAGCTTACCGTTACTTTAAGGATCCAGCGGGGGTGGTGGTTGAGGTGGGGGCCTTATGCGCTTTTTGTTGGGCTCCCACAAGTCAATTCTCATTCCCGGCCTGCCCTCTACCTCTTGCATTTTCATGCCAATTATTACTAGAGCCCGTAATTAATCGGACCTTCCCTCTAATAAATCATGTATGTTCGGCTCTCCTTGTTTATTTGACTCGATTAGATTCCTTACATGTTCTTTTCCTTTCTTGTTGCAACCAGCTGTGTCTACGAGTTGCATTATTTTGTCTACCCGTTTTTGTTTCTCTAGCTCCCCTTCGTTTTTTGTAAAAAATTCAATTTTTTTCTTGTCATCTCTTTTTTCTTTATTAAATAATCTTATCACTGCTTCCCCCAAGCTTTCAACGTCATACCCTTCGACGTTTTCTGCGCACTTCCGGTAAATTTCCTCATATTCTAGCAGCTCTACTTCTGGAACAGGCACATATTTTATTTTGTCACTTGTATTAATGCACTCTGCGACTATTTTATCATTAACATTCCTGGCTATAAAGTTCCCGAACGGTATTCCTTCCTCCATTTCTTGGAGGGGTATCCAGCCATTTTCTGAATTGTTTTTGCTTTTTCTCATTCGCGCATAAATTATTTGCCTCGATCTCGCAGGTATTTTGAAACACTCCGGCCTTACCAGTGGTATCTCTACGCTATCCAATTTAATCGTATTCTCGGCGGCGCTTATCTGGCCCCGGTATCGCTTAAAAATATCCCACCCTATGATTCCTTCAGCGTCAATTGGAAAGTCATGGGGCACTACATGTAATGTGCACTCTAATCCGTGCAACTGCGCCTGTACTGTGTCCAACGTTTTGCGTGCTCCGTGAGTCACGCCGATAATAGCTACTTGATACCTACTGTCTATTAGCATGTCTGTGCTTAGAAAATTAACCTTTACAATCGAAATCTCTGCGACTGTATCCGCATAAAAAGTCGACTTTCCGTTCTTTAATTGTGGTCGTTGTAACTGAACCGATGGTGGCATATGCCTTGTTCTCGCGAGTTTTATAGTTATCTTCGGAAGCTGCTCTATTTCTTCGTCGCGCTCTGAAAGCTCGGGTTCATCATTATCTACATGTGTGTCCGGCGCCTTTGTCCGATTACTCTTCTTGCGGGCTCTCCTCCTTTTTCTTGTGCGTTTTCCGCTCCGTTGTATCGGAGTGTCATCTTGCTCTGCCGCATTACTTTCTATTTTCTCTTGTGCTGTGTAAGTACTCGGACAATTGTTGTGCGTCTTCTTCTCTACTATCTCTTTCTCCGCCTTTTGCGGCCTCTCTCTCACACATTTTTCCTCACCGGACACACTTTTCTCTATCTCTTTCTCTAGTTAATGCTCGACGTTTGGGGACCACGTCGAACATCTTGCGAGTTTAAAGCTACGGGAGGGTCTCTCCTGTTATCCGGAGTGTATGCGCCGCTTTCTCGCTGCTGTGGGCCCCTCTCCTGTGGCGGCCCGTGCCTAACTAGATCGCTATTATAGCCATCCCTGCTATCCTGATTTCTGTAGCCGTTACCATAGCGGTTGAATGTGCCCCTGCTATAATTATTGTACGCGTCACCGTTACCACGGTTGTCGTAATAATTATAACCTCTGGAGTTGTACTCATTATACCTGTAATTATGATTGTTGTTACTATTGTATGGCTCCGTTGGGCCATTGTTATAACCCCTGTCGTAATTATTATAATAATTGTTGTGGTTATAGTTATCATTCCTACCCCTGTAGTTATAGGCATTACTGTCAGTAGGAGTATTATCTGCGGGTTGATTACGCCTCTTATTACGCTGTCTCTCTTCTTCCTCCCTGTCTTGCTTGCGAGAGTGGCAGTCTCTCGCATAGTGTCCCGGTTTTTGACAATAATTACAATTTCCCCTCAGTTCCCTTCCGTTTTCTTTCGAAGTTTTTCTATCACTTATCACCACTAGTAGCTTTCGGCATTCCTCAACTGAATGCCCGGATCGGCCGTTACAGTATATACAGCGTTTTTTTTGTACTGCTGCTGTTCCTTGTACTCCCTTAGTGTTTTCTGCTGTTTTTTCTTCTTTTCTTGCTAGGTTTACGAGTGGTCCCCACTCTGTTGTTGTCCTATTGCATGTTGGCAGTGCGCTTACCGGTATTGCGTGCCGTAAACTAAGGTCACTTTCAATTTTCAACGCCTGTATTATTGCTTTCCCTAGAGTTTCCGGGTTAAACCTTGCCATTCTCCAACTAAAAGTTGGAAGTAATCCGTAAATAAACTGTTTTACCACCTCGGATTCTAGGTTTGCCTTCATTACCTGTTTTTGAATTGGGGGAAAGTATGGGTTTGAATCGTACAGCATTGTTAATCTATTATATAATTGTTGTACCCGTCCCCCGTAGTCATCTATTGCTTCACTATCTTGCTGCGTTATTATTTTTAATTTTGGCATGAGCGAGTCTGCATTATTAATACTGCAGTATCTGTTTGAGAGCTCTTTGATGAACTCTTAGACTACACTAAACTGCGTCAGTCTCGGGGCAAAATGTTCTACTGCTTTCCCTTTTAACCCATTTGCGAGGGTGCCCAAAAAAAATAGTTCGTTTTCCGGGCCTATTGTACGTGTAACCATACGCACCATTCTTTCGAACAGCGGTAAGTTGATCGGGTCACCATCGAAAAATGGGATGTTGTTTGTCATATTGCTGAGCATAGACAGAATGTTGTGGTGCGCATACTGCGGTCTGCGTAGGTGATCGTAATTGCGTGTCTGTTGTTCCTTTCTTATGTATGGGGTCATGGTCGGTATTATGTCACCCCGTCGTCTATCCTTATTCGCGTTAAAATCGATTCGAGCTGTATCATAAATAGTTGGTGGTGGTGCCGTTGCCATACACGCGGCTTTCATCATTTTTTCGAGTTCTTCGCTCGTATCCTTTATTCTATCCCATAGCTGTTGGTTTTGTAAGTCGCTTGCCCCAATTTTTCTTGACTCATCGCTTTCGTATTGTGATGCACCGGAAATCGGCCATTCTGGTTTCCCCGGCATGCCCCATTGTATCGATAGGGTGTCTACTCTATCCGTTCGATCTCCGCGTGTTTCTTCGGCCCTTCTTATATTGCCCCCAATGGCCCGTTCATCGGAGATAAGACTTACTTCTTTATTTGCAGGTCCTATGCTTACTCCTACGTCGCGTTGTATGTAGTCGAAGTCCCTATTTGTCGGTGACAAATTTCGGATGGGCCCTGCCGTCGCTGTGAATGGCACGCCCACTTTCTCTGTCTTCTTTAGCTTTGCACTAATTTTCGAAAACAGGCCCATCACTATTGCCTTCGTTCCTTCATCGAGGGCGTCTAGTTTCTCGCACCCTTCTGGTTCGAGTTCTAATTCTAACATCTGTTCTGCCATATTTTTCTTTTGCTTTTTATTACTAGGGTCTTGCCTGCACGTGTCGATTATCGTGTTATCTAGGCCTTCGTTCTCGCTTCCTGACTCATGGGTAATGCCGCCAAGATGAATCATTTTTTTCCTACTTTTTCCCTCCTTTTGTATGTACGTAACGCGAAACGTATTTTCTTTTTGATTATTGCAAAGTTTATGTATTTTTCTAATTACGGGGCGACGTTTAATTACGTATAGAGTGGTTTAATAATAATCGCGCAAAAAGAATAGCAAGAGGCGCAACAAGAAAGCAAAGGACTAGCGTGTGTCTTTTACTAGGTTTCTTTTAATTTTGTACTCTCTCTTTGTTTAGTGATAAAGAGGACAAAATATTCTTTTGGGAATATCTGTAGTCTGTTTTTGTTAATAAAAATTATGGTATTGAAAATAGTTATCTATATAGGTGCGGGTTATTATTATTATATAATTATTTTCGAATATTTCTTATATATGTGCGAGCCCGCTAATAAGATCCCTTTGTTTTATGTTTGTTACGAAAAGTTTTATATATTTTGTCCCGGGGTCAGGGAAAATAAAAAAAACGATATAAAAATTTAAACAACTCACTTACCAAGTCAACAGTACTCCCATTGCCAGAATGATTGTGCTGAATATCATCCTTACCTGGTTACTACTCCCCTTTTTGGCGTTGAGCGTCAGGAATACGGATGTGACTGCAATAAACTGCTACCTTCTTGCTGGACTTTCCCGAAGTTGCTTTGACCTTCTGTTTGTAGACTTCCCGATTGTTAATCTCGAGAATCGCTCGTATGAACAGCTACCCGTTTACCTCTGTCCTGTTTGGGTCCGTTCCGGCACTCAAGTTCGATTTTCGTGGCACTGCACTATGTGTGCTTGTCAGCGGAATTTTTTTTTTTTAACAAGTTAAGTAAGCGAGAAAAAAATTCCGACTCTTACCGTACCCCACACTTAGCACCAAAACTGTTACGTAGGATAAAGAAGCTGGTAAGGAGGTGCGTCACGAAAAGAACTCAACTCGTTGGTCAATTATTTATTAGCTTCTTGAAGGCAGAGGCGTGTGTGTTTGGCCCGGTGTTTTCTACTTATCGTTCGGTCTCTTGCCTAAAAGACGCTCGAGTGCCCCGATTCGTGCCTCGCAGGGCCTTATATAAGCTCGTTTCCACTATTGGTGTCCTTTACTAGCGTAGACCTGTAGTTACTAGGGTGAGTCAGTATGATATGCCCAGCGTATCGTATGTAACACTATCATATGAGAGTAAAATTTATATTCCTTAACTAAATATTTTTACTCCTGGTTTCCTGTTGAGATTCGACTAATCAGAAGTGCGAGGAAATGAATTATATTTGAAATAGTTCCCACATTTTAACGTTGCTTAATTCTCTCGGTTTAGTTTCCTGACTAAGAAAATAAAGAACAAGTAGGATAAACAAAAATAATAATGAATGAAATATTATGCTCGGTTACTTGACCACTAAGTCAACTCCTAAAGAAATAAAGCAATATCGAGGGCACTTTTAGGTGGTACGTTGTACTTTTACGCTAGAATAGCCTAAGTACGGTAATATGTACCAAAAAGAGTGAGAGCAAGATACAGCGTAGCTGCTAGGCTTAGTAACTGCTCGTTTAGTCATTTCTTAACAAAATAATGCGCTATGAGGCTGCTCTGATACACATACCTTATCAGAGGGGTCTGAGTATAGTTCTGTATACGAAAGATGATGAAAAATATTAGAGCGTAGCTGCTCAAAATAGTTATTGCTCACTCAGTCAAAACCCAACAATATAATACGATATCAGGGGCACTTTGAGGCGCTCCGACACAAGTATTTTGCTAGAGTGACCTTATCACGGTTCTATATACCCATGAGAATATCGGAAAAGAGCGTAGTCTATTAACCTTATAATTGCCCGCTCTGTCAGCTCTAAAAACCTTGTATTTTTACAACATCACACTACACCATGACGGTCTCTTGACAAATCTATCAAAAACTATTACTCAGTTTAAAAGTATTAAAATAAGTCAAATTATAATCATTTCCAACGGCGATAAAAATAACTTTGTAATGATAAACAGCACATACATTGTGAGAGTTCTGAATATCGCTGTCACACATAACGAAATTTACATCATAGGCACAAAAATTCGGATACTGGGAGATTTTTGTACTACACCTTGCTTATCATCAATATTAGGAATTCATGTAGTAGGTGATGAAACGAGTTTGATTCAATCCTGGAATCCTGACAAAATTACTTGCAAATTACTGAAATTATTGTATGATAATAATTACATAGTATTTCTTATACTGCACATGCGCTGTGAGTCCTTTAACGTCTCTTTAAACCGTCAATCAGATAATAACATGTAAGCTCATTGAAAAAGACTTAATTTTGAAGGAAGTTTCTTATTGTTATAAAAAACTAGATAATAAAACGTAATTTTAACATTGGTAGTATGTACTCAACATTACAATCATATTAATGTATGTACTTACGTCTTTTCGTTGTTACCATAAGAGGTATTGAGATAGTAAGTATTTCGTAAATGCACTGTATTAAGAATTAAATGAAAAGTTCGGTTATTTTATTTTGCCATTAGATACTTACGTCTACTACTGGGTTTAGAAAATATTTTCTATCTGACGTGGAAACTGCAGTCATTTCATGTGTAAAACACGTACTTGGTATACGCTGCAAGGGATTTTCGTAGCCGTAAAAATTTCGATCATAACGTGTCTTACACGTTGAAGACTCATGTTGTAAGCCAGAAATACACGTATAAAACACGTGTTCTGTAACGGATCGCAGGATTTATCTCAGTAAAAATTTTTATAAAACGTGTCTGACACGTTGCTCACACGTATTTGTGACCACTATAACGCGTCTTTAACACGTTTTTTTTTGCAAAAAAACGTGGACATTTTACACGTATTATACACGTAGCATTCACGTTTTAGCAACCTTTTTAAACTCGAGAACTCCCCGTAACAAAATTTCTGCGCGATATCGTTCAAGATATCCCACACGATATCTTACTATACATCCTACACGGAATCTTATAGGATAACAAAAACGCAGGAAATCTTACCTGGAAAAAATCTAGGAAAAATTATCGTATCCAAAAATGTAGTTTCCTGGAGCTTCTCTAGTTCAGCCACTTACAAATTGGCACTTCTCACTTCCGGCTTGCTCTCGTATATGCGTTAAGAGAATGGAAGGCAAGAAACTTACTTCTGCTCTTCTTTTCTTTTGTACATCAATATTCTACAGAATTTCATTGTACTTTAATATTAACATTAAGAGAAAATATAATTTTTTTCTAATGCTAAGTACTGTTCGATTAATTAATCGAGGTTGTAGTAGCGGTAATAATAAAAATAACAATAATAGCAGAAACAATATTCATAATTATGATAACTTATCATTATTATTTATATTACTTCTAAAAAACAATAACAATAATGATAATTGTGATAATAATAGTTGTTATATTAAGAACGAGAATAAAGGTAATGATACTGTGCCCGGCATATGTTACTATGACTAGTTTTGATTCATTATAATGTTGCAAAAATGATTCAGATTTTTAAATAGAATTCCTAGTTAACATATTATTCACAGCATGCCGCTGGAGGGGAAATCAGTACGCATGCCTCGAAAAGTAAAAAATTCCAATACCCGTGTTAGAGTCAAGTATGTAGATTTTCTCTTGAAATAACCAAGACAGGAAAACGGAAAGGGTCAAGACTTTTCTGTTTCTCTTTACAAAGTAAAGTAAATATAAAGGGAATTAAAACAACAAACCAGGGGGGATACATGGGTCATGGGACCCACGGTAAGAACGAAGTTCTTTAAACATGACATGAGTATAAAAACACAATTTATCAGGTAACAAGGGGGTCGCCAGACCCGTAGGAAGAACGAAGCTTTATAAACGTTAGTTTAGCATTCATGTAGTTCACTAAACAAAAACTTGAAAAACGAATAAAAAATAAAAATAAATAAAATATTTCAGTACTCACGATGGTTGAACTTCGTGGGAACGTTGTGCATAAATACAGTACTCACGAAGTTAAACCATCGTGATACTAAACTATTTTTTTATTTATTTATTTTTATTCGTTTTTCAAGTTCTTGTTTCGTGAACCACATGAATGCAGTACTTACGTTTATAGAGATTTGTTCCTTCTACGGGTCTGGTGACGTCCTTGTTACTTGAGAAATTGTGTTTTTACATTTATGTCATTTTTAAAGAACTTTGTTCTTACCATGGGTTCCATGACCCATGTATCCCCCCTGGTTTGTTGTCTTAATTCCCTTTATATTTTATTCATTTATTTAATTTTTTTGTTTTCATATCTTGTTTAATTTTATTTTATTTAATTTCTTTTTTTTTCATTTTTGTTTTTTCATATTTCGTTTCTTTTTTTTTNATGCGTAATAATGCGCCTTATTATGTTGAATCTACATAACCATATTTATGATAACTTAAATTTTTTTTCATTTTTTTTCATTTTTTTTTCGTTTTGTTTTAGATGTATTATTTAGAAAACAAATATACAATTAATCATGAATCGAATGTATTATCAGTAAATGCATATAAAAATGGGATATTATAGTTACGAACCACACGATAAGTACAAAAAACAAAGTTTCTATAGTCGGCAGCGCTCGTAGCTTAGTGGGTAAGGTACTGGACTCATATGCAGGAGGTCGAGGGTTCAAATCTTTTTATTGGAAAGTGTTTTTTTTTTTTTTTTAAAGAATTGTAAAAGAAAAAATTTTTAAGTTAAAGAAAAATTATTGTGAGACAATAAAATTAAAATTTGTTTAAAAATTAATTGCTTGGGAGTGTGAGGGGAAATGGTGGGCAAAGGTGTGCAGAAGAGTCACACGACACGGTTGGCAGATATACATATAAAGTGGGGGGAGGGGAAGTGTGTAGAGAGCAGTAGGTGAGGGGGACGGGGTAAGGGGGGAAACTTGAGAGGTAGAGACTTCGGGTAAACCACTTCCGTTCCAAAAAAAAAAATATCTGTCGGTTTTTAAATTCCAGCCCCAAGAGTACGTGACATAAAGAACTATGTTCTAAAAAGTAACAAAATTTATGCACTTTACTCATTCCAAAATTAAAGTTGGTATGTAAGACCGTTAGTAATATGAAAATGAGTTACTCGGTAAATTCAGTGGAAAGCTGAAAATCGGGTATTTCTTGTATGTCAAAAAAGTTGCTCTGCTTGGTTTTTGAAGTTAACACTTCTAAATGTTTTATACAGTTGTCAGTTGTTGTTGGCAACAGCTATTGAAGGTATTAGTTGTTTTGTGTCTTTAATATGTAACATGATTCTAGCTTTTGATATTACTTACGAAACCTTAAACGAAACGTATTCACTCCCAGTTATTCTACCATTATATCTCAGTGCAGCTGTTCCCAGTGAAGTTTGAGCTTTTTCTGGTTTTTTCTGAAAATATTACTTGTTATTTGTGTGACGTTGAGTAGCAGTGCAACATATTTTTTTTTTTATTAACTATGTCATTAAATATTTATCATAGTTGACACGCGCAAACATCATTAAATATTCAAAATACGCACATACAGTCTATTTAAGGGTAGCCACTAAAAACTTATAGCTTTTTCAATTCTTTTTTTGTTTAAGTCTGGATTTATGCATTTTTACAGTCTGCTGATACTAATTTTTGATGTCATCATTGAATTGATTTACTGTTTTTGCGGGAGCATATATTGTTTCAATGTAACTTTTTAAGTCTTAAATTGTATTAAATAATTGATGGATTAAGACTGTTTGCTGTGTTTTATGAATAGGGAGACTTTTCACAAATATGTAGATTTATCTTAAATGCTTATACTACTAACACACAGGAGAAAAAAACACTATACAAATTAACTTCATAACAATTTGGTCGAGCTTACGTAATATAATATCAATATATGTTTCTCGTTCAAGACTGAAGAAAGCTGATGATAGTAATATATTTATAGGTGCTAACACGATATGCAATTTTATTATTTAAGTAAAATGAAATTTAAGTAGTTAAAACCAATTTTTTTTTAATTACTACGAAACAGCAACTACAACCTTATACGGCCACAAGATTTCAACGTGATTTACGGATCCTGTTTTTATTAAAAGTGACTGAAAATTGATATTTATTGATTTTTATGCTGCTACATTTTGACTTCTTGCGACTTTTAGCTCAGCTAGACGTTTGTGAGCCCTAATGGCCTTTTTTTCAACTTCATTGAGTTGTAATATATTTGTTGGCAAGGTAGTTCGACGTCCGATGACCCTGAAAAGGACCAGCGAGCAAGAAGCTTCTTAAGTAAACTCTTTCTTGATTGAAATTTCCAGCAAGCGCATTTGTCTCCACACCTCAGGGTGATCATCTCTGGCCCGTTATTGTACTACGACACTGATCAGGAGGAAAACTACAATGTTTGAACCTTTTGATCTAGTTGTAGAGCTCTTTTCTAACGTCTTCTGATATAACGTCGAAGACGTTGGTGTCTAAAGCACCTTTGTTTTCTGCAGACTTAGTTGTTTTGATGATCTAAGGCGAAGAGATATGTTCGTGATGCTTGCCCGTTGGAGACTGTCCTGTTCGCTCGAGTTTATTTTTCCTTTGTAGCTGTTAGGTTCTCTCAGTGCAGACTTTGAGAGGATCGGTGATTCTTGGTTGAATGCTTAAAGTCAAGAGGGTAATATAGGGTCATCGGTTACCGGGGTTCTCAGCCTTGCGATGAACAACTCCGCTCGTGACGTCTGCCAGTGAATGATTGACTTGATTTAATAGTGGCCGGCTTTACATAGTATTTTAATCAACGAATCGTTCCCAGAAATGGTATTAAAAATTTATTTGTTGGCAAAGTAGTTTAAATTGAGGTGGCCTTAAAAAAAACCGATGAGACTAATGGTTATGTAGGGAACGTTAATACTTAAAATAGCCCTGAAAAAAGTCAGTGGTAAAATTTCGTGTTATTCTTTCAATTTTGTTCTTGATGATAAAGAGTCAGCTGTGGGTAGCTTGACTCTTATCCTTGAAGTCTCTATGTACGAAGACCGTCCAGGAGGGAGGTACGCCACTGACTAAAGCATATTTTGTCTTTAGGTTATTTTCTAGATAACCAATCGCTCATCGTTAGTCGGAAAAGTGGGCCTGGAGAATACCTTCTCGGTAGGTATGACCACTAAGACGAAGGGCGTTGTGGCTGCCCGTAATCCTCAGGACTGTCTTTCGTGGCTTGCATTTGTAGTAAAAAATTCTTGCGTGACACCAGGGTGAATGGTTAAACAGCTACAAAATTCTAACGTTTTTGAGGAGGTTGTGCTTTGGCTGGACATGTCTCCTGGTATTCCACCAGAAACGTTGACGTTCCGAACGCCTATTTTTCCGTGGCACTCGGTTTTTTTTGGCGATCTGGAGTAATAACCGATTTTCTCTGCATGCCCATGAAGGTAGAGTGTCGATGGTAGCCAGGATGCCCAGCTGCACAACTGACAACTTTATTCTTGGTGAACTACCAGTGAACTATTACGATAGATAATCGACTTTTTTTTCTTTCTTTTTTTTCATGAGGAGGATGGTGGACCAGCCTGAAGGCCTCACATCCTAGAAAAGAAAGAAAGTTAAAGGAGGTTTTTTTTACCCGGATTCACCCTGTGTGCCTATTGACTAAAAACTAACCTCCCCGCATGGAACAAGTCTGTGAGGACAACTCCCCTAGAAGACAAAAGGGCATAGGAGAAGAAAGGAGAAGAAAAATAACGGAGTATGAGGATGTGCGAGGATGCCAGCTCGCTTTCAAAGGGATAAGAGATCCTTCCGATGAAAGCAGGGGGGATTGAAGACCTAGAGTATATTGAGGGTCCTCGAGTTTCTGTGCTAGAGCGCATGGACGTCGTATGAGTTTGAAGCACCCAAGTTGGAGGTTCGCGAGTGCAGCGATGGTGGGGTTTTGGTGGTCCGTAATGGAGGCGCGGATTTTAGAAGCAGTAATGGGGGTGGCTTGTATTGGAGGAACGATGTTTAACTCCTTGGTAATCTGTATATTTTTGATGTATCATGGAATACCCAGGACTGACCTCAGTATCTTTATGAAGAGGCCCTGAATGCCCTGTAGTCGGTTTCCCTTTGCAGCGCCTCACGTTGGTATCATGTAGGTGCTCATGCTCTTGATGATGGCTTTGAAGGTGCGCAGCTTGGTCTTCTGGGAGACTGCTTTGTTGTTAAAGAAGGGCTTCAGTTGCATGAAGGCTTACCATGGGTGCTGTTGATGTGCCGAACGTACGTGAGTCGACGGTCTAGCGTTACGCCGAGGTTCTTGGTGGAGTAGCTCCAGTCGATTTCTACTCCGTTGACCTTTATCTTCTGAAAATTTCTTCCTTGAATTCTTCCAAGAGACGACCATGGCTATAGTCTTTGCCTCATTTACGAGCAATTTCTAAAGGTAATACCAATTATGGAGAGTGGCGATATGCTCGTTTAAAAAGGTGGTTCACCGAGAGTGTTCTTTCAACGTGCAGCTGACCACGACGTCGTCTGCATAGACGTACGTGTTGATGTTTTCGCGCTGGGGCAGGTCGTGGCAAAAAATGTTAAAAATTGTGGGTGAGTTTCGAACCTTGGGAGACTCCGGAGGTTATTGGGCGGGGGATGACGTGGGAGTCGCCTACCTCAACGCGGACGAATCTGTCCAATAAGTAGGATTTAATGGTGCTGATGAGGTAGTACGGAAAACCTAACTAAACAAGATTGTAAAGGAGGCCTTCGTGTCAAACTTTTTCGAAGGCCTACTGTGCATTTACGAAACATATTGCCGTAAAGTTTTTGTGGATGAGGCTATTGGAGAGGTCTTCGGTGACTCTCAGAAGCGGATGATGCCTCTGATTTCAAAGGGTGTGCAGTGCTCGAAATTCAGGTTGTCGAGGACCTGTTTTTGCACCGTGTTATTAAATCTTGCGTGTTCCTGCGCTAGTTCTTCAGTGCTAAGGTTGAGGGAGCATTGATTTCGCAGCGAATCTGCAAACATCTCTGCTTTGTCTGAATTAAGTGAGTAGAGTTTGTTTCCTTATTAAAGGGGGGGGGGAGGGGGGGGGGAGGCCGTTTGATGCTAAGTTTTTTAACGACCTTTCAAGCTTTTGTTTGGTGGAACTCTACCTCAGATATAAATTTGTTAAATTCCTTATTTTGGAATTCGAAGACTTGGGATTTGACTTCCCTTATGAAAGAGTTAAGGTGATCTTTAAGTTCAGGGGTTCTCCGTTTTTGCCAGAGTTTCTGGACTTTTTTCTTCTTCTTGATGAAATGCAGGAGGTCGTAGAGGAGTTAAAAAGTGTGTTGGGGAGATGTGGTTGTTGTAGTGGCGTCTTGTGTGAACCTGTCAAGTTCTTCTGTGAATTCGACAACTGCTATGTCGAGTTCCGTTTGAGACTCGTAAGACGTCATTTAAAGGGGAGGATTCGAGGTTATACGCAAGGTGGACCCAGTCTATGCAGTTAATGGTAATGGGTATGGTAAAAAGGGATCTGAGGATCTCTAGGTAGACTGGGTTATGGTTGCAAGAGAGGTCTGGGGATGTTCGTGGTTCCATAGGGATGGTCAAGATTTTTGTCCGGAATATGTCTAAGCGTCTGGGTCTTGATTTAGGCTTGGCGTTCAAATTGCCAGCAGCTATCGTAGGGATGATGGAGTCAAACAGCGAGGTTATGCATTGGAGGTTTGTATCATCCGTTGGAGGAGAATGATGATTTTGATGGAGGCAGATAAGGTAGTGTGTACTTCGACTCTAACTGCTTCGCAGTTGGCAGAAACTCTACTTACAACTCGATGGTGGATACCCTTGCGTGCAAGGATATTTACTTCGCCATGGGATTTTTTGAGTCTGTCACGTCTATGTACCATGTAATTTGGTATGTAGAGTTTTTTGTGTCATCTAGGTGTGTTTCTGTAATGCATGCAATGTCGATGTCTCTTGTCTGAAGTATATGTGTAAGTTCAGTCGTTTTGAGGGTGGTGCTCTTGGCGTTCCAGTAAAGTAGCGTGAAGTCTCTGTCTAGCGAGCTGCTGTTCTGTTACTCCCGAGACCAGACACTCTTTGGTCGAGTCGAGTCAGCAAGGTCATTATTGAGTGGAGCATTGTCTTGGTGGTGAGGGGTGTGTTAGGCAAAGGAGTCAGGTGTTGAGCTCCTGTTTGGTGTTGTTGAGAGGATGCCACATTCACGTATGTCATCCCCGGGCTTTTTAGGGGAGTTTAGGACAACCCCAGTAGAGGGCGCAGTGCTCGTCATTGCAGTTTTTACAGTAAGGAGTGACTCGGTCCTTGTCTTCTTTTGGACAGGTTACGGTGGCGTGGTTTGAGCTACAGAAACCACAAACAAAGGCAGCACGGCAGTTGACTGTCGTGTCACTGAAGTTTTGGCAGCGATTGCACTAAGGAATATCGTTTGACTTACGCTTATGTTTCATTCTGATAGAAGTGGCCCCGAGAGACTTGATGTTGTAGATGTCATGGGATTTGACATCTGACGCATCTAGGTACACCGTGACCAATGACCAGGTTCAGTCACCTTTGGTCATGCGATAGGCACGGTGGGCAGAGGGTACTTTTTCCTGAATCATGTCAAGAATTTCAGCTTATATGTAGCCAATATTGACTCCACGGATGGCGACTATCATTTCATGGTCCTCATGAAGCTGATGGGTGTTAACTCGACCTTTTTCTCGTCAAGGTCGTGGACGATTCGTCGAAAGCTGTCGACGTTGTCAGGGTATACGCGTGTACCTTCGAAGGTTGTAATGACGCGACGGACAGGGATATTTTCTGCGATGTATCATGTTAAGCTTGGTCCTCAAGATGACCGTCGAAAGCGTTTTTCCCTGTCTGGGGGGAAAGTTCAGTGGTAACACTTGGGTTCGAGATTTTTCTATCTTTATGTCGGAAAAGTTGGCTGCAAAATTTTCCGCGTCGAGATTATACGTGCGCCGTTTTTTCTGGGGTAGCTTTAGAATTGAGGAATTCACAGGGGTGTTAACTGTTTTTGGTAGCGAGGGGAATTGCTTATCTTCTACAGTGGAAGAATTTTTGGGGTTCAGGAGGTCACAATTTCCTGGTGATGGATTTATAAGGCCCGGGCCTTTTAGAAGCGGAATTATGGCCGTGAGGGGGGACTTTGCAGAGAGTGCTGCAATGGTCGCGTCATTCTCTGCG
Source organism: Copidosoma floridanum (assembly GCF_000648655.2). The sequence continues at coordinate 358,622 of NW_019379693.1, forward strand.
TTGGAGCGCTTGAACGCGTTAAGTTGCTGGATGGAATTTTCCAGCTAAACAGAGTACCTATTTACTATTTTTTCCAGGTACTTGATCCGTCTCTTTTGGTTGTCAAGTTCCTTGACAATTTCAGGAAGCACAGCTGTATCCCGGGAGAGCAGGCTGCATTTCCGCTAAGAGTTGCGTCGCTTGGCGCGAGGGTCTTGACTCTTTAGCTNGTGACTCGGTCCTTGTCTTCTTTTGGACAGGTTACGGTGGCGTGGTTTGAGCTACAGAAACCACAAACAAAGGCAGCACGGCAGTTGACTGTCGTGTCACTGAAGTTTTGGCAGCGATTGCACTAAGGAATATCGTTTGACTTACGCTTATGTTTCATTCTGATAGAAGTGGCCCCGAGAGACTTGATGTTGTAGATGTCATGGGATTTGACATCTGACGCATCTAGGTACACCGTGACCAATGACCAGGTTCAGTCACCTTTGGTCATGCGATAGGCACGGTGGGCAGAGGGTACTTTTTCCTGAATCATGTCAAGAATTTCAGCTTATATGTAGCCAATATTGACTCCACGGATGGCGACTATCATTTCATGGTCCTCATGAAGCTGATGGGTGTTAACTCGACCTTTTTCTCGTCAAGGTCGTGGACGATTCGTCGAAAGCTGTCGACGTTGTCAGGGTATACGCGTGTACCTTCGAAGGTTGTAATGACGCGACGGACAGGGATATTTTCTGCGATGTATCATGTTAAGCTTGGTCCTCAAGATGACCGTCGAAAGCGTTTTTCCCTGTCTGGGGGGAAAGTTCAGTGGTAACACTTGGGTTCGAGATTTTTCTATCTTTATGTCGGAAAAGTTGGCTGCAAAATTTTCCGCGTCGAGATTATACGTGCGCCGTTTTTTCTGGGGTAGCTTTAGAATTGAGGAATTCACAGGGGTGTTAACTGTTTTTGGTAGCGAGGGGAATTGCTTATCTTCTACAGTGGAAGAATTTTTGGGGTTCAGGAGGTCACAATTTCCTGGTGATGGATTTATAAGGCCCGGGCCTTTTAGAAGCGGAATTATGGCCGTGAGGGGGGACTTTGCAGAGAGTGCTGCAATGGTCGCGTCATTCTCCGCGTTGGAGCGCTTGAACGCGTTAAGTTGCTGGATGGAATTTTCCAGCTAAACAGAGTACCTATTTACTATTTTTTCCAGGTACTTGATCCGTCTCTTTTGGTTGTCAAGTTCCTTGACAATTTCAGGAAGCACAGCTGTATCCCGGGAGAGCAGGCTGCATTTCCGCTAAGAGTTGCGTCGCTTGGCGCGAGGGTCTTGACTCTTTAGCTCGAGGGACTAGCTGGTCCATTGGCCGGCTGTCTGTCATGTTAGACTTGCGGGGAACTGTGCACTATTGATACCTGCACTATCACTATCACTTGCACTATTGAGTGCGAACATCTCGGAAGATAAGAAGTCTGTTTCTTCCAACAGCGTATCGAAAGAAGTAGTCATAATGACATTGAATTGTGGATTATCCACAGTGTTTATTGTTTGGCTTCGTTCTAGTGAAGGGCCAGCCATTAGGGTCCTCCCTGAGGATGGCGTGTACGCTGGTCTAGTATTTAGTGGAAACACAGTCGCGCGGCGCGACTAAGTCGCGGTTACGGAAAGAGTAATAGAGGTAGCCCTTGAAAAGGGCCGTATAGAGAGAACTCAAATCTGAGTAAGAGCGTTGCGTAACGGGCATACCCAGAAAGCATGCGTTTGATACGAGTGCTCGAGCGAAACTGAAAGTTAGAGGCAGAGGAAAAGAAAAAAGAAGTTTGACGCTGCGAAAAAAGATGCAAAGCACGAACTAAGGTTAAAAGGTTTAGTGTTACGCGTTGAAACGGAGATAGAGAGTTGACTCTGATAAGATTTTCTTAAAAAAATGCGCTTGACAGATACTAACAAAACAAAAAACTCAACAATCAAGAAAAATAACGTAACAAATGAAATTGGTGCTTACCCAGGAGGTTGACTAGGGTGTGCTGTGTGAAAGCACTTTGAAATGAAAGTGATTTGGGGAGACTAGTAAATATCACTATAAGATAAGGGTGCAGGGGCGATCTATCCAATCACTCTAACTAGGGGAGCAGTCAGCTAGGGCTTTGATAAGTGGGTTTGGATGCGATACGGTTAAGTTTCTCAGATTTTGTGTAAACTTGTTTACTGCTTTCTTTGGAGAAATGACTGAGGTCTTTTTGAGAATTTGATTATTCCTAATAAACCAGGAAATACCTTAAGAGCTCTACAGTAGACGCATAAATGTTTCTTCCAGTAGTCAAAGTTTTGTAGAGATCCCCCAGATTAGTGTGACGTAAGTGCATATGCTCCTGATACGTAGCTTTGTTTGGTGGAAAATTTCTTGTTTATAAAAATCGAGTTTAGGGCCACAAAAGCTGCTCTCTCCTTAAGTTGGACACTGGAGATTTGTTGAGACCACGTAAGGCTATTGTCAAATATGACTCGCAGATAATTAGCAGAGCGACTCCATTTGATTGTATGCGAGTTTACGATGATGTTGGGTGGCTCTTTTCTTCTTTTTGACAAGGAGAGTGTAAGCGTTTTGGTTTCATTTAGACCCAGTCTCCAGAACATGTACCAATGAACTAGGATCTTGTGTGCTTGTTAAGTTTTCCAGAGCATTGGGTGATAACTTCTGAAGAATAGAGTAGGGTGACGGTCTGCATATTCAGCGGATATTATACCTTGGGTGTGCAGAATGTCAAGGGAGAATATTTTGAAGAGCAGCGGTGATAATTTCACTCTTTGCGGGACGCCTGCTAAAATGGTTCGAGGCGTGGAGATGGAATTTCTAATTTTGGCCTGGAAGCTTCTCTCTGATAAGTAGTACTTAACAATTGTGATAACATAGTGCGAAACACCGAGATTTATTGTCTTGTAGATGAGCCCAGCATGCCATACTCTGTCAAAAGCCTGACGGACGTCGAGGAGAACCATGGCAGTATGATGTTTTTTATTCAGCTTTTCAGTAATGTATTCAGTTACTCTGAGTAGTTGATGGCAAGTACTATGACATTCCCTGAATCCGCACTAGGTGTCAGGGATAATATTGTTGAGTTGGACGTGAGCCTCAATGCGACTTAGTACCGCAGATTTGGCTAGTTCACCTAGATTTGATAGTAGGCTTATGGGCCGTGAACCATCAGTTGAAGAGAAAGGTTTGCCTGGCTTTGGGATAAACATAAGTATCGCTTTCTTCCAAGCTGGTAGATAATATTGGAGTCTCATGACTGCGTTAATTATATTGCAGATGGCCGTGATTTGCTTTCTTAGTAGGATCTTTAGAGTCAAGCTACAGATTCTATCCCAGCCAGGGGCTTTCTTGTTTTTTAATCTAGGTAGAAGATTACGTATTTTGGTGGGTGTAGGCAGAAAGACTGATGCCGTTGGGAGTAAGCCTTCGGCTTGCTCGGTGATGATAGTATGATCTTCAATGAAGTCTACAAAGGGTTTCATTAGCATTGGATTTCGAGTGCATCTGCAAAAGCCTCAACTTTTTTAGAGTAAAGAGTATCGGCATGTAGTCCTACTTTTAGAGGTGATAGAACTGTGCGCTGCTTTTTTAGGGGCTTCACTATTTTCCAAGCACTTTTTTGGCTTGTTTCGGCTTCTTTAATGTTACTATTAAGACTCAGGTAGTTTAACTACTTGAAACGAGTTTAGATTTCTCTTTGTACAGCGTTTACTTTTGGTCTTCAATTCTGGTGTTCTGAAGTGCTGCCAGTTTCTGCGTACTTTATTTTTTGTCTTGATAAGAGTGTGGATATCCTTTGGTAGATTGTTGTAATTCTTTGTTACTGGTTATGTAATAGTCGAGTGCTTGATGGCTGAGATTAGGCACGCGGTTAGGGCTTAAACAGCTTCATCTAGTTCAGTGGTGTCTTTGGTTATCGAGCAGTGAAAATCTGCTGTTTCCAATATACATTAAAGAAGTTCTCTATCTATTTTGTTGACTATGGAGCATCATATAACCACTATTCACTATCTTTAATTGCTGGTAGTTTCAATTTTACCTAGACGCCATCTAGCAGATTATACTAAACTAAAGCCCAAAACTTGCTCATTTGATGGTATCAAAGATTTGATTTTAAAGGTATCAAAACTGTTACAAGTAATGGTGGACATTATTGAAGCTATGTCCGCACCGGAAAGAAGAGAAAAAAATAAAGTTAGATTGGCTTGATAATTTTTAACCACTAAATTTCATTCTATATTGAAAAAAATATTTTTACGCGCGGCAAATTTGGGCCAAATGTCTAATGTCGAGATTTTAACCACGCTTATAGAGGGCCGAATAATAGCACAGGCAGACTCAAACTCTCTAGCAACCCGGTCGACCGTTCAAGAGTTGACACAAACTGTGTCCTCACGTCGCACAGTGGGCAAAATCGGGTTTTTTTTCTCTAAATCGTAAATCTCCAGAACGGAGAGAGATAGAACGATAAAACTTTTTGAAGCTTGTAGGTTATTGAACGAGAAATAGAGAAAAACCATAGTCAACACTGGCGAGTTATTTCCTAACCTACAAAAGCTGTTGAAATCACGTGAAAATTTTTTTTTTTAAATTCAAAACGTAAATCTATTAGACAAATAAATAGAGAACCATAAAACTTCTTGGAGCTAGTAGCTCCTGTATCAAGGAATACAGAAAAATTACTAAAAATATTTTCCAGAGGTTTCCTAACCTATTAAACTATTGGAATCACGTGAAAAGTTGTTATTTTTTTCAATTTAAAACGTTAATCTATTAGACAAATAAATACAGAACCATGAAACTTCTTGGAGCTAGCAGCTCTAGTATCAAGGAATAGAGAAAAATCATTAAAAATATTTTTCAGATATTTCTTAACCTACAAAACTGTTAGGATCCTGTAAAAAAATGGCTTATCTTATAAAAAATCGAGAAAATCATTAACAAATGAATCTACAATAGAAATTTTTGGAGCATACTGTTTATATAATAAAAAAAACGAAGATTTCTGCCACTTTTTTTTAGCTTTTCCCTAACCAAACATGTTCTGTAGAATTACGAGCAATATAATATATTTTTCACTTAAAATTAAATCTTCTTTCAATTACTTATGGTATGATAATAAAATCTCTGGGAGCTTGTAGTTTATAAAAATAAACATGTAATAAAATTTTTACATCTACAAGAAATCCGTCATCTTCGATCCAATAACTGCAAGAAACAGAGACAAAGTCTTTCCTTCATTTTAAATTATGCAACTCCAGAACGTAGAAAACGTTGGATTTAATCAAACTTATAAGAGCTTATAGCCCATGTCATTGAAAATATATAAGACTTATACAGATTACTGTAAAGCCATTCCCTTACATATAGAAACTATTTGTTATAAACTATAACCATTTGTTCTTTTCCAAATTGTAATTTTTAAAAAGAATTAAGATACGATGATAAAATTTTTGAAGCATGTCGTGAAGAGAGTTGGGAATTCCGAAAATCAATAGTTAATTTTAATTAATTATCTAATTATTTTCTCAAATAGCTAGATAGCATTTTTTTATACTCCTTACAAGTTAAAGAAGTTTTATTTAGCTTTTTTGGCCATTATGTCAGATTATCATGATCAAAGCCAAATCTTAAACTGTAATCCTATACTATTCTCGGACTCATAATACTTTTCTGCGTTGCTCAAGTATTACAACTTGGTTTATCTACGAGTTCAAGCTATCAGCCTGTATATCAAGGGAGCCAAAAAAATAACACAATTACCATGTAATAAACACCATTATCTTTTTAGTGTACATCGACAACTTAAAAAAAAAATGTATCTACATAAGTCAAAATTTACGCATATAAGGGATGATAAAACATAGTTTTGGTCTTAAATGCATTTTAAACTTTAATCATCATCTTTGTCATCCTCGCTCGCGATAGTCTGATTCTCATCAAAGTCATCTTCTGTGACCACTTCGTCACTGTCACACTCTATAGTGTAATCTAAAACATCATTGTTTGTGCTGAAAAAGTGAGAGTTACTTCTTTTAGAAGCTATGAAATAGATAACGAACAATTAATGAGACAAAAATTGCACGGTTTTACCTCTTAACTAAGAATTTGCTTACATCTATACATCTTTTGTTTTCCTTGCCATCTTTTTTGGTGTTTTTTGTTGCGATTACAAGATATGTTATATAAACAGCTCGATTAAAATTATCTAGGAGTCTATTTTCTCTACTATTCTGTCTTGCATGTAGTATCATATTTTTTTGATACAGTTTATGCGAAGCTTCGTTACTATCCTCAGAGTAGTAGATTAATGGTAATGGAAATATTCTTACAACTTGGCAACCATGAATAAGCAACTTATGCAGAGATGGGCTCATCCTAGCCCAAGGATAAATCTCATAATATATGCTATAAGTTCTCAGACAAAATTCTTCAAGTACATCTAATTTAATGGCACATTTGTTTCTGAATACTGATACTATTGTCGCTATGTTATTAATTAATTCATAGTCGACTTCTAAAGCTTTTGAAAACGCTTTTGGATCGCTGAGACAGCGTCTTGCAACGTTACCGTTGTTCGTAGTTCCAAAACCTTGTAGCACTTGGTCGACTCTCACTTTAAAACGATCATAATTACGATCCTGTATATAAGTTTTTCGTTTTTGGAATGAATCTGCAACAGAAATGATTGCATTCTTATATTGAATTATTGTCTAAAATTACATTTTGTCACATAGTATTTTTCTTTATACGTAACGCAAACTATGTTAGTAATGGCTACTGAGCATGTAACTGAGTTTGAAGTTTTATATAATAATAATGAAGTATACATATTGAAAAGTACGGATCTGATACTTAAATGGTAACTAAATAATAAAAAACAAAAAATAAGGAGAATGTTTTAAATTTAATCATTTTACTTTTAAAAATTAAAATACTAACAATTTAAAGAAATAGACTTATTGTTTTTTTTTTTTAAAGCAGGAAATCAAAAATAAATAAATTGTACTTATTTCTATTACTATCATTTATATAATGTATATATTTTTTCAATTACATTTTTCATTCAACTGAAATACAGCCACAATAATTATAATTATGGTCACGTTCTAGAATATACGATTCAAGTCATACTTTACTTTGTATTCTAAAAATAAATTTCATGCAAATCTTTGTTGTTACTAATTT
>NW_019379693.1:366009-377040 GCF_000648655.2 Copidosoma floridanum
AAAATCGTTGCGTCTTTTAAAAAAAAAAAAAAAAAAAATGAAAATTATATCACATGCACGCAGTTTTGATTTAATACAATTTTGTTACCTTTTAAATTTTTTGTTACGTTCCATACATTTAAACCATTTTTATATGACAACTGTAGGCAGTGCTCAAATGCCCTTATTGTAACGTGTAGCAGCCCTAGACCATACTGTAAAGATGATTCATTCGGTAAAAAATCATTATCCAAATTAGAAAATTGATGAGACGTTTGGAGGCACATTGGACACGAATAAGATGATTTATTTCCAACAATAACGTTCAGACACTTACCATCAAATAATGTCATATCAACATTAAATGCAAGTGTCGCTTTTTTCCATTTGATAGAATTAATTCGCAAGATGTCTGTTCATTTATTTTCTTTCTCAATATATGAAACTCGCATTGTATAGATATTTCATTTTCTTTTTCAAATGAAATTCGTAGTGGGCGGAAATATTTTATACTTTGTGGCGCGGGATTGAGCCACAAAACATTTTTTGTTATAATATCCCGCAATTGAATCACAACCATACTTGTGACAAAAAGACATTCTGGAGAACTTTTGTTTTCCTCACAGCTATCTGTACTTCCCTAATGTGGATTCAAATGTCCTCCAGAACTATCGAACCCCACGGTTACTCTCAATTCTAAGTTCTGCAAAACTCCCTCTTCAAATTCTAATGCTAGACAGTCACATAACCTCTCAGCTGTTTTTTCGAGCATCGATTTAAGTGGTACTGTAATTTCTCTACTTGTTTTAACGAAGTACTGAGAAGGTCGACATAGATTCATTTCAGTCTTCATATTATAATAGGAAGGATAAATGTTACAATTTCTCGATTGGCAATCTCTTACTAATGCTATCCATGTATGCTTATTATAATCATTATTCAAGTAAAATTCTAAAGCTGTGGTATTGCTATGAGGTATCATTTCTTTCGTTGTTGTTAGTTCACTTGGTTCGTTCTTAGACATTTTGTCACTCAATCTTTTAGCTATTGTTACAGTATTACTTTCATAGCTACTCAGTATTTCATGAGCTTTCCGATAAACGGTTAATGTTTTACAGTTCTCAATAATTTGTTTTCTTCCAGTGTTTACACTTTTTTTACTCTTTTTCTTAGGTCTGCTACCTTTATTTGTATTTTCGTTACGTTTCGACGACTCATTTTCCATACTATAAATAATATCAGGGGTATTCATATATGTATTTCAGTAAGTGTATAAATGTGTACGTGTATTACCATAAACATTACAAAAATAAATAAACAATTAAAAAAGTTTTAATAATATAAACGTATGTGTACCTACACATATGTGAGCAAATCCCAGGAACTTTCATTTTTTGTGTCCCTGAAAAATTATTGGACAAAATCCCTATTTTCTTCTAACTCTTTAAACGTAGTTTCGATATATAGGTATTATTATATGTAGGAAATCCAACACCAGGTATTACGTGGCTTTTATTATTTAAATAGAGTACGTAAAAGCAAAAATAGTGGTCAAAACGCTGAATTTTAGATGACTATTATAAAAAATCGTTTCTTTGATATGCTGTACCTTATAGAGCATAGCTCTAAATCACTTAAAATTTTGTTCAGAGTTAACTGTTAATGTTATTTTTAAAAATTACTTATGATTTTAGGTGTGCTTTTAATTGAAAAAGGGAGTTGTGGAGGCTTAAAGTAGTATCCGCACATTTGAAAGAAAAAAGGATTCTTTGATATTTCGTTGTGCTATATTTAAAGCATTTGATAAATCACTAACAAAAAAATTTTCCTTTAAACTAGACTCAAAAATACAGTAAGTTTTTGTAAGTACTTTCTTAAAACCATTGTTAATCACTAAGTTCAATGAGAATAGTATATAACCAGGTCCTTAAATAGATCTAAGAAATGCAACACAATAATTGTATTTGCTAAAAAAAAGTACTTTTTTTATTAAATTACAATTCCTACCTTTTTAAAAAAACGATTTCAGAAAAATTGACGAGAGATCTTTTACTTCCCAAAGTAGCCAAATTGAAAAACAAATTGTCTGAACCGAAATTCTGAAAAGTTTTTTAATTTTTTATTTAGAGTGTGCCATACAATGTTTAATTTTGAAGTTCGAAAAATTCGTTTCATTTCCCAAAGCAATTTCAGAAAAATTAACAGGAGACTTTTTCTTTTTAAAATAAGCCAAATAACAAAACCGAAAAATTGTCCGAAACTAAATAGTTCTACAGTTTTTTGATTGTTTAAACAATTACGAATATGTTTTGGAGCATTTAATAAAAAACGATGAGAATAAGTTTATTTATTTCCGGACTTCATTGTGGGATTTTACACGAAATTTTATAAGTGTGCTCCAAAAACTGTTTACTTTTATTTTTTTGCCTCAAATTAAAATGATTCTATGATTTGCTCATATAAATGTGTAGGTGTTTTTAAATTTATACACACACGCGCGCGCGTGCGCGCGCACACATACACACATTTATATGATTATTACATAGACAACATATAATATTTGATAAATAAACAAAGAAACTATGGAGAAATAGTAGTTGTAATAAAAGTAGTAAATTTTCAGCACGTTTCAAGTTATTGCATTAATCTTTTAGTCTACCCTCAATGAGTTTTAAAATTTTTCTTTGTCACTCGATATCCAGATTTATCCACATCACTTTTATTGCAACGACTTCCCGTTTGGTAACCACGTAATCGAAAATAAAATAATTAAAATTTAACAAACAATCGTTAATAAAAATTAACCTCCATCAGGTTACGAAAAACACTTTTGTATAGCGTCCTAATGAAGTTAAAACGCATTAAAAAATAAATTCTATGGTTCAATAACGGTGACAGGAACATAAACGCAAAACCAAATTAATTAAGATGACTGGATAGTACATCACATTAATAATATTTGCGTCTTGTTATGGAGCCAATAAATTTGCTCTGCTGTAACAATAGATTATGTTTACGTCTATTGCTGTAAGTCGTGCCTGTACTTACAATATGTCATTGTAGATTGATATGTTTGTATTTACTTTATTATCTTGGAAAATGCACAAACAGTATGTTATTCTTACAACTTTCACGTTTACCATCAATAAACACCGATACAATTTGTATTTACTAAAAAAATCTCCACAACCATAAGTCCACGAAAATCCGAAAACTTAGCACTATCACGTTATCAGATTGTGCCAATGCAGTATCACACGGCAAATACATGTACACATTTATTTTTGAAGCATCATAAACTTTAATACGTGTTACCTTATCAAAATATATTAAATTACTTAGTCTGCGTAACTTAAGTTATATGTTACTTAGTAGGGGAGGATCATGGGTACACACAAATGGAAAGTATGAAATGATAAAATTATTATATATATAATGATAGCTCCTTACACTTTCACAAATAAAACTGAATTATGTTGGAGAAGAAAACTGATTGAAAACTTAAGGCAGTATGTGCAAGTGCAGATACAGAGTTTACCTTGGTATTAGGATGCACACACAACCTAATGGTGGGCGAATCTTTCCGATATGCTGAAGTATCGACAGTATTCAGCAATAGTATCGATATATTGTATCAATATTTTACCCTGGGGAATATAAGTGTATCGATACTACATGCAGCCGTATCTAATCTCGATATTAAGAAAAAATGTTGTTATATTTTGCTTTACCGACAATAATTTACTGATAGAATAATCGATGAGATATTTGTTAACAGTGTCTTAATGATAAATATAATGAATATCACAAATAGTGCAAGCATATAAAAGATACACTCATTGCCATATATATATATATATATGTGTGTGTGTGTGTGTGTGTGTGTGTATGTGTGTATATGTATAAACATCATTCCAGGAATAATACTTTTATTCCTCGTAAATGTCGATTAAAAAATATATACCATATATATGAATAAAGATACATAATAATAGTTATATGTCGAGTGCTTACTAACAATTTTGTTGTATATCGTACCGGTTCGATGATAAAAAAAATACGTAAGCTTCTGCCCAAATTTATAAAGAACTTACTGCATGACCATGAAATAATTAAATTGACTCATACTATGTGTTCTGAAACTATTTCAATTACGCATTTTGTGACTAGTAATAAGTTTTATCGTCTATGCGTCTGTACATTAGTGTATATATAAGTATCACTGCGATCTAGTCATTAGAACTATTGAACAATAAAGTGCGTTTTTAAAATAATTCAAGAAACAAATATTAATTTCATGCTCGTTAAGGTAATATAATAAATCATCCTTTAGTAAATATCCTTAAAACCAAATGATTGAAAGTTACATAAAATAAATACACCGTTCAGGGTTGTTAAAATACCTGAAATTTTGGAACCAGACTACACGGTATCAAGTACTGTATACCTTTAAAACTTATTAATTAGAATGATCTGCAGAAACAATCTCATAAATGCAATAAACGTATCTCTCCATCTATTGTCTATTGAGAATCAAATGTAGTGCATCTCTATTTGTTGAATAAATATTAGTTGACCATTTGAAATTAACAAGTTATTTTGACGCTAGAGTTTTATAATTACTTGGAAGACAATTATATAAAGAATCATGGCCAATAAAAATATTCTATAAAATTATAAAAAGAATTTATGACGATTTTCCTATATTCCTCATTTCAAAAGCTACTAGCTAGGTAAAGTTATATCGTTTTATCAGTATTGGTTTAAGAGATTTACGATTTTGAATAAAACAATGCTAATTTTTTTACGTGATTCCAACAGTTTTATAGGTTAGGAAACCTCTGAAAAATATTCCTAATGATTTTTCTCTATTCCTTGATACTAGAGCTACTAGCTCCAAGAAGTTTTACGGTTCTATGTTTATTTGTCTAATAGATTTACGTTTTAAATTAAAAAAATAACAACTTTTCACGTGATTCCAACAGTTTTATAGGTTAGGAAACCTCTGGAAAATATTTTTAGTAATTTTTCTGTATTCCTATATACAGGACTTACTAGCTACAGAAAGTTTCATGGTATTATATTCATGTGCTTGAGAGATTTACGATTTTCATTGAAAAAATAACAACTTTTCACGTGATTCCAACAGTTTTATAGGTTAGGAAACCTCTGGAAAATATTTCTAGTAATTTTTCTGTGTTCCTATATACAGGATTTACTAGCTACAGAAAGTTTCATGGTACCATATTCATGTGCTTGAAAGATTTATGATTTTAATTTAAAAAATATCAAGTTTCCACGTGATTCCAATAGTTTTATAGGTTAGGAAACCTCTGGAAAATATTTTTAGTAATTTTTCTGTATTCCTATATACAGGATTTACTAGCTACAGAAAGTTTCATGGTACTATATTCATGTGCTTGAAAGATTTATGATTTTAATTAAAAAAATATCAATTTCCCACGTGATTCCAACAGTTTTATAGGTTAGGAGACCTCTGGAAAATATTTCTAGATTTTTCTGTATTTCTTGATACAGGAGCTACTAGCTTCAAGAAGTTTTATGGTTCTATATTTATTTGTGTAATAGATTTACGTTTTGAATTAAAAAAAAATTTTTTTCACGTGATTTCAATAGCTTTTGTAGGTTAGGAAATAACTCGCCAGTGTTGAGTATAGTTTTTCTCTATTTCTTGTTCAATAAGCTACAAGCTCCAAAAAGTTTTATCGTTCTATCTTTCTCCGTTCTGGAGATTTACGATTTAGAGAAAAAAAAACCTGATTTTGCCCCCTTGTGCGTCGTGATGGACTGTTTGGTAGAAAAGGTGGACTCTAATCACGTAGTACAACGTTTAAGGCGTAACTATGAAGTTACTGTTTTCAGAGCTTCTGGGACTTCTTATAGGGATTAGCGGACCACAGTTACGCGCTGGCTCAAAAAAACACAGGAAATCTCGGCAGAAAAAAATCTTGAAAAAATGTTTTGCCTAAAATCTAGTTTGCTAGAGCTACTTTAGTTCAGCCACTCAGAAATCGGCACTACTCATATCTATAAATCTTCCTTTTCTTTATGCATCAAGAGAAGGAAAGGTGATACTTACTTCTGTCCTTTTCTCTTTTACATCCAAATTCTACAGAATTTCATTGTACTTCAGTACAATCATTAAGATGAAATATTATTATTATTATTATTTACTAATGTTAAACACTGTTCGTTTATTTAATCGAGTATTCTAGCTTTTAATATTGTTTCCGTTCGATCTAAATCAATATTTATTGACTCTAAGTCATTCTACCGTTATATCTCGATGCAGCTGTTCTCAGTAAAACTTTTGCATCTATTGGTAGTTCTGAAAATGTCTCTCGTTACTTGTGTATGGAATACTATTGTTTATTTATTTTTGGTCAACATAGGCCAGCGTGTATGTGTATGAATAATAATTGGTCATTGTGCTGCAAACGAATGAATGCTACGAGCAAACTTGTAGGTGATATACCTCTTTTTAGATGTACGTTGGTCCGTGCTTAAAATCCTCTAAAACTAACATGGAGAATTCCAAGAAAATAAGGGGAAAAAATTATCAATTCATTAATTTAAAATGGTAGACTGACATAACACTGGTTTTAGTAGATAAATATAATTTTTTATTGACAAACGAATAGTTTTTTGACAGATTATTCTTTGGTATGTTTAGAACTATGGAGAGCTTATTCTAAAAATTTACGCTTACTGGTAATTTATTTTGAAACTATAGAAAAAAAAATAACAATGTGTAACCGTTATTCTTTGTTATTACACAAATAGCAAACTAAATAATGCAACTGTGTTTATATTTTTAGGATTATTAGTGTCTGTATAATTGAAATATTTTGATATGTGCAATTATAATAAGGGTAGTGAAAAATAATAAATAACTTGACTTGAAATTTTTTTTTGCACTGCATGGTTGACTTCACAATTTTCCAAACGTGAAAAATATAAACTATAAATTAAATAATAACTTCTTGACAAGAAAATTGAGTTCTCGATTTGACGGATACAAAACCAGTTTTTTCCTATAAATGTGCATATAATGACGAGCTACTTAGGTATAAAGATTGCATGTGGATATATTATTATTATTATCATTGTTATTATTTTTATCATGATTATCATTATTATTTTTATTATTATTGTTATTATTAGTATTATTATTNTTTTTAGATTGGTGTAGCAGTTATAATATGCGTCGATGAACATAAAAGAGGTACCAAAAATCGTTATTTAAAATCAGCTTTAGAGAAGCATGTAGTCACTACTAATAATGATTTTGATTTTAACAATGTTAAAATTTAAGATACTGAAATAACTTGTACAAAAAACTTTTTTCAGTTTGTTTTTATCTAGCAAACGACACAATCAACAGAATGACCAAAACACAATAATTAAAAAATTGTTATAAGGCCTTCTTGGAAAAACCAAAACATGATCAGTAATTTACTTTATCTCCTTTCATTTTGGCAAGCTTGTATGAAAGAAAGTTCCATATAATATGTAAGTCGTTGATTACCACTATACGTATAAACAGAACATTTGGGTATTCATTCCGCACCATGGGTAACACTGTTATTTTTATCTTTGTGAAGTAATTGTAATGTTATTAAGGTTCAAGTAAATAAGGTAGACAAGTTAATTCTAATTATGTATTTTAATATAAGTATGTAAATATTAAACATAGTACATTGAGAATCTAGTACAAACGCACAGCGCAGAGAAAAGCTCATAACGCTCTGAGTGCTATTAAGACATATTGATAGTTAAATCAGCCCACAATCCCTTGACCGAGTAAAATGTTCTCTCTATTGCGTATTACATGAAAATTTGGTTGCAAGACTTTGCACAATGTAGGTCGTTTTTGCTTGGGGCTGAAAGACGTAACAATATCCTTTGAATTAACTTCTTCTGCTTAATAGTTCTACTTTTACAATATTGTGTTAGTTGCATTATCTTGAATTAATTTCAAAATTAATTGTAGTTTTACCTAAAGAGAGCTATGGCTTGGACTGATACAACCGGAACGTTGTAATATGTTTTACTCACATTTAAATTAAATAGCAAGACCAATAGAACCAATATGGAAAAAATAGGACCAAAAACAGAAAATTAAGCTTGTATATCTACAAATGTTGATTGTATTTTGCACCAGTGTTACAATAATTTGAGAATCTAAAATTAAAAATCAACTCCCATATTAAAAAGTATTTTTGTATCATCATTAAAAACACTATTTGACTTTTTTGTGAAAACAATTAGGTATTCAAAAATTTAGCACACTTAAAGATCAGTTAACTGCTAGAAGCATTGAAATCAGGGTCACATAATATCCTTATAGCTTTGAGAAAGCGTTGAATTGTTTATTATTAAAAATACCTTGGCTCAACTCATAAAATAACGAAACAAAGAATAATAATATTTTTTTTTAATAATATTAACAGCTCTTCGAAACAGGTTTCTCATTTCTAACAGGCACTTAACTATGAGACATAGGATACTCATTACTTTCAACTAAGAATCTGCGTAAAAATTTATGTTTCTTATCTTAAAACACGCAAGTAAGAAATTGTAATGCTCCGCATTCATTCTTACTACAATGGCTTTTATATGCTTTTTAATTATCTTATGACACGAGAGCTTTACGCAGGGTATAGTAAAAACTCCTGTATTGTTACAATCGCTACATTTACAACTGTATATTCTTTTACTTATACTAGAATAAAAATGTCAGATGAACGATAAATACGGAAAATAAATTTAAAAAAATTTTGATCAATCTTACTAATATATAAAGCAAAGTCGCTAAAACCGTTGTAATCGCTAACCGTGAAAACTACTGAACCGATTTTACTAAAATTTTGCATACTGATTCTTGACACTGCATGTAGTCACTACTAATCATGATTTTGATTTTAACAATGTTAAAATTTTAGATACTGAAATAACTTGTACAAAAAACTTTTTTCAGTTTCTAACGATGAGCGGTGGTTATCCGCGGAACGACCTGAAGACGAGATATATTTTGATCAGCGGCGTATCTCCCTCATGTACGGTCTCCGTACACACAGACTCCGAGGGTAAGAGTCAAGCTACCCACAGCTGACTCTCTATCATCAAGCATAATAATAAGGAATGACTAGAAATTTCATCGCTGGCCTCTTTCAGGGCCAATATAAGTATTTACGTTCATTACATAACCTTCAATCTCATCGGTTGTTTTAAGGGCCCCCTAAGTTTAAACTACCGTGCCAACAAAAACATTCTTACTACCATTTCCGGGAACATTATTCGTAGACTAAAAGACTACGTAAAGCCAGCCACTATTAAACCAAGTCAGTCATTCACTGGCAGACGTCGTATTTTTTGATAGGTTCACGATGCCTGTCTCAATGATTTTCTATGTATTAAAGTAAATGGTGGGGTTTTCAATCGTTTTTTAAACTCTTTACTAAGTTGACTCTTTGTATTAAAAAATTTTTAGTATTTCTAATTGTTACATTTTTAAACTCCATTTCTTAATTCTGTTGACCTGGCAGAATCTATAAAAATATCACGAAACAAGTATAATGGCTATTAATTTAACCATATTAAGCTTAGGTAAAAGAATTGTAAACTGAAGCTCTATTTATAGATCTCCAAATGAATGTCAGAATTTATATATTCATAGAATAATGGTTGTTATAGTTATGTCAAGATTGGCAAGTAATAATTTTGCTTGTTATCTAATTTTATTATGATTAAAACTACAACTAATTTTCAAATTAAGATGATACAACAAACAGAATATCGCAAAAATATAACTATTATCTCAAGAAGTCAGCTCACACTAACTTCTCTCGTCAAAGGATATTAACACTCTATCAGATACAAAGAAAAACGACTTACATCGTGCGAACTCTCACAATAAAATGAGAATAACCAAGTTACCTACGATACAAAAAAATAAATCAAAGTGGATATATTTATAGTGATAATCAACGGCTTACTTATGTGAATTTTCTTTGATACAAGCTTGCCGAAGCAAAAAGAGATGGAGTAAATCACTGATCTAGTTTTTGTTTCTTAAAAAAAAATTCTAATAAACCTGGTAGAAAATTACTACATAAACTGGCTAGAAACTCGTCAATGTACATACTTAAATGGGCTTATAACATGTTAACGAGTTTCTAGCCAGTTCATGTAGTAACGTGCCTACCAGGGAACAACTTTTTAAATTTTGTGAGTCAGTCATTCTGTTGACGTTGTCATTCATTAGATTAATGTGAACCATTTCTAAAAAAAGTATTCTGTGTAAATTAATCTCAGTATCTAAAATTTTAATGCTCTCGAAATCAAAATTATAATCAGTGGAGATCGCATATTCTCATACAGTTATTTTTTAATTACCATTTTTGGCATCTCTTGTATGTTCATCGACTCGTATTTTAACTGTTCTGCTAGTTAGACTTACATAGTTTTTCTTGCAGTTGCTGCAACTTATTTTATAAATGGCATTTTTTCCCCTTTTTCTTGGAGTGATGTCTTTGACAAATTTTGTAATGTTGCTGAATTTATTTTTTTTTTTTTTATACTACACTATAATTCAATTTCGATTATGCTTCGAACATTTTTATCGAAATATCAAAACAAGAGTGAAACAATAAGAGGTTTCGTATTCGTAAGAGATTTTAGTACGGAAGCGTAACCAAATTATAAACAGAGACTTTTCTTACATATTTGTAAAAGCAATAGGGTAATTATTGTAGACTAATAGTTGATTTATTAATTTTAAGTTTTATCATGAAGTTGTCGGCTTACAAGTTTGATACTGTAATCTACAAATGTACAAGTAATTCCTATTTTTTGTGAAAATAGATTGTGTGAGAAATAATTAAGTTATCGTCATGAGAACGTAGAGTTTTTGCTTTAATTTGTTGTAATACTATTGTCATTTATAACTATTAGTTGAAAATCTCAAATGTTCATGGTGTTATTAGACATTGTTTTCACAGTGAATTGCAAGTTTGTATTGTAACTGTT